>DWNJ01002000.1:0-11097 GCA_018250275.1 Udranomia eurus
TGATACTCCGGTTTGAAGCGAAACACGTGTTGGTGGTATGTATATTGGTGTACCTTTATAATTGTTACATTCATGAGTCCTCTGAGGTAGGGGCGGCAGTATATATTGCATGAATTAAAAGTATATACCATCATACATAATAATAGCGGATTGTTGCGAAGTAGTAATAACCTAATTTAATAACATGGATTTTCGCAAAGTAACGCCCGATACTATTAATTAGACAATTCAAACATCAAAATCCATAACACCGCTCCCGCTGTATCAAAATACCAAGACAACAAAGTGTAGGTACTCTCATGTGATATACAACTAGCCGTCCACGTCAACGTACTCACACGGTGTATTTCCGAATCGCCTTACCGAAAGCTATCATTAACCGAGCACTGGTGGATTTACAGCCAACGTCACGGCCGGTTCCCGTACGCAATTATCCACCTCGCGATCTCCCCATTGTTGTCGAAATTTAAAACAAATTTCCTGTACATTCAACGGGGGGTCGCATTTTTCTGCCCTGCCAAATTGGATAAGCACTGTAATTACTCGTTTAATTTCGGACCCAGCGGACGGCTTGTGGATATTTCGAATCGGCCCGAATCTTCCCCGTTTATAAGGCGGAACGCTTCTTTAAACATTTCCATCTTTACATTATTCTGCTCCGATAATTTGCTGTAATGAAACAAGATGCAACGGAATGTTGTGTGCCGGTTGAATGTAATTTCCTCACATTGCGTGGTTATTGAATTCTGATAGCAATTTTAGTGACAGTGTAAAAGGGTACGTTTGTTATTATACCGTTTTGTTAATAACTAAACAAAGCAAATTAAATAGATTTTTTCGTAGAACGTCCATAAAGTAACAGTTATTGTTAAATCAAGAATAAGTAACTTAGCGCTCGTTCAATTGATTTCTGAAATTATTATCATAAATATTACATAGTTAAGGACTCCTAAGATGTTGATTCAAGACTATCATAGATCTAGTTGAGCGGTACAATTAATATTAAACATTGATTTCTGTAAAGTTTCAAAAGTTTTTTATAACAAAAATGCTTGCAAACAACGACACGAAAGTAGCACTAGTAGTCAAAACTTAGTAAGTTAATTTTTAGTAGATGTTAAAAATTTCAATATAAAATTCTCATTCCTTAAATCTACTTCAGCTTTAAATTAAACTACAGCCCTACTGACGTTTCTCACACAAAAATGTGATTGGTGCAACGCATTCGCAAACTTCTTACAAACGTTGAACTGTCCACAATAAGCATTATTACACGTAATTCCATACCACAAAGCTACCTTTTATGAATGCAATCATAAGATGGAAGTTCGTCGACTAAGGTATGGTGAAATGAAACAGTTACACGCTGTCAAGTTGCGTTCGGATGTGATACAATTTAATAAGCCCGTCAAACCCCGTGAATCTTGTTAGGGTGTTGAGATTGTTGGGAACGTAACGTCAATCAATCTTGAACAAATAAAGAATACGTTGCATTCGGACAACAGTGCCCATTCTCGTAATATGAAAAAGTTGAAATGTCGTTAAATTAAATTATAATTTAATTTAGAAACCGTCTTAACGTAAACCCGCAATTGACTCGTATTCTCTTACTACTCTTTTTTTATATCATTATAGACTCGCTGGTAAGTGAGATGCCGTCTACGATGGACGCTTGCTTAGAAGAAGCCTATTCATTCTTGACTTGAATAGTCCCAAGTTGTAAGTGTTAGGGAATAAACGCTAGAAGGGAGTTCCACTACTTAGCGGAATTCCACAGACAAAACTAACTGTTGATTATCGTAAACGACAATATATATCGGTGTAAGTTCTGTGTGTTTCGACCAATGCTTTGTCACGCTACATTCGCGCTACGTGACATCGTTATGTGACACCAATTGTATTACAATGATAGAGCGATGACTACGTGGCCAAATATATGAGAAAATAAAATTATAAGTAGTCATGAGGAATTCCAACGGAAGTGGAAATTGTAATAAATTAATTTATTATCCTTAAAACATTTATCCATAAAAATGTCAATAATTAATATTACAAAAATTACAAATAAATAGATGGCGTAATTGTACTGCACACTTATCTGACAAACAAAATTAAACTTTATTTGTATAAATTTTTGTCTGAATTTATGTTGTATAAAGGTACTAGTAGTAATGAGCCGGAACTCAAAATTTGTAAATTTCATTGATTCCTTCAAATGTAAATGATCTTAATAATAAGGGATTTACTGATTGACGTGAGACGGTCATTATTAACAGTATGAAATGTATGACTATGACGTGCGGTGATACATGCGGTTAGATTGGCATGTTATTAAGATCCATGCACATAATCTGTAAATATCACTGATTCCTTTTGATCTTATGATCTGATTAATGATGAGGATCATCGAAGTTATTACTTGCTTTTCATAGGCATCTGTTATAAATACGAAATATGAGATTACTCGCCAAAAATGAAACAACCAGTACAAGTCATAATAGCGTGACCATTGCCCGGTTTGTGCGCCGAACCGTCACACGTCACTCGCGTCCCGTGACTAACTGACGTATGACAATGAGGTATGGGGATAACCGTGTTCAGGCGTGCATAAACATGCCGTCTATGCTTATAGGATATTTCTATATATTACTATTGTTTTTTATATGCAGTAATTATTATTAATTACTATTAATTATTTAAGCTAATAGCCCAAGGGGTAGTGTTACGATCGGGAGGTCGTGGGTTCGATCCTCACTCCCCGTTGCACTATTGACAAAATTACTAGTATGATTAGACATGTTATGAATTAACATGAAAAATATCTATATACATTCATATGTCCATGATACTTTCTTTCAATTACACGAATATACAGTACTAAGGAAATTATATACTTATAGTATAGTGTAGTACAGTATAGATATGGTTTTCTAATATTGTCTAGAATCGACATGATATCTGAAGTCGCGTTATCGTCTCTATGGATCAATTCGTATAATTTAGATCCGCTCTAGGGCATTCGGACCTACATGGGTGAGTCAGTTCCAAAATTATCTACAATCCCACCACGACAAACATGGTATATTTAATAAATACGCGGATAATTCTCCAACTCCTTACACTTCAGCGGAGACGTCAAATTAATTAACGCAGAACTTTAATATCATCACGTATTCGAACAAGTTGGTCGAAACAAAGACCATAAATTACTTCCACGACTCAATACCATAAGTACACCAGTCAGAATTAGTTCGGCGGAAGTTAAACACGGGGGCGTACCGTTTTCCATTTTCCGTGACAGTGGTGGCAAGTTACCGAATAATGTTAGATTTCCCAGGAGATTGACGCGGATTCATTGTGCGGTGTGAATGTGCCGTAACTAGTCGTGATTTGTTTGCACTAGCTGCCTGTATTAACTTTATGGGGTTTCGGCACAATTTAGTAGGTTCAGGACGTAAGCCTTGTGTTGCGGACTGAGACTGATGGGTGGTGAACTAAGTTATTTGTGACCTCATTTGATGATTAATTCAGAGATCTTTGACCAACTTAAAATTGTCTTCAATGCGTTATCGCATGTAAAACACGAGTTGTTTTCATTTAGTTGCTAAAATAACTACGATGTAGGTATGGTAAGGTTCGACAGCTGCAGTAATTTTAGGAAATGCTCCCATTTAGTAATTTCATAATTAAAATACAATATATACATAATACACAGACAAATAATTAAGTAAGTTTTACCCATGCCAAACGGCGCTATAAAAGTTTTCACTGTAATAAATTGGATGAATGAAATTGGTCTAAAATTAAAGGAGATTCGTAGCTTAACCGAGTAAGTTATGTAAAAAGTAAACAAGAACAATTTCCGAGATCCACAATACAAATTGCGTACTCCAACCGGTCAGCAAACAACTACCATCGCCCATGCAAATCGCAATCAGAAACCGGCACAATATATCAACGGCCATTAAATCATAAATATTTCACCGATTATGCACGAACCGATCTCATCACTCATGCACTGTCACCCGGAGCCGAACACGCCTAACCACTCGGTAGATATCATCTCCGGTTATCTCCGAGCCGGCCATCTTCCTCACCGAATGTCCTCTGCTTATAAATGATTGAAGTTCTGAGGCATTTATGTTGTATGGAATTCGACGCTACCTACTTTTGCGGAGTCACAGGGGTCTTCGTCTGTATACTTAGTACGTGTAAATAAAATGACTGGATTGACATGAAATATTCGACATAATGGTCCTAACTATTAACTAAATATCTACTAAAAAATCTAGTGTCGCTAGTTACTACGATTAGTTGGTATTAAACTCCTTCACACTGAATAGACTCTAGAATGTCATCACCAAGCTCGCTAATTTCTTATCTATAGGAACTGCATACAATTTGCAGTTATTTTAAGTTCGTTTACTTTAAATGTATTCTATTGCAACATGCGATACATAATATTGTAAGGTAATGATGCAAAAAAAGTTCTCTTGATCTGATCGCAACCAAATAGCACAGGATCACATCCTAGGCCAATTTGAAGATTTCCTGAAAATTTAATAGAAATGGGCCTAGCGGTTTCGGAGTTTATAAGAAATCCACACATTGTCTTTTTTGTATATAGGTGTATCCTGTAGCCTATAGCCTATACTGACCTATAAACTATTCTATCTTTCAGTGAAAGCATCAATTCCAGAGATAACCCTTGCACACAGAATGATAGACAAAATTTTAAAAATGGTAGTTCAAGTATTAGTATCGTAAAAATAGATATGTATGTATATATAGATGTACGGGGATGCTAAACCAAGTTCTACATTTCATCGCGTTCCAAAATCGACCCTTGGCCTCTTAGATCATGTAATTGTAATAGGTTCGGTGATTACTGGGTCAGTCTTAACAAGCGACGTACCTGACGTTCCAATGACGTTGTGGGAGAGGCTGGATTGTGACGTAACTCTAAAGGTGCGTCTATACTGTCTTCAAGTTTAGTTTATTTAAATATCTTAGTATCACTATTAACTATTGGACCACATTCACACTTGAAAGTAAATCTTTTCGCAATATGTTAAAATTTAACTTTAACTATAGAGCAATTAATAAAGGGTTTGTTATTTGAACTTGACTCCAGCTGAAGTTGTATTTCTTATCTTAGATTCGTTTGTAGCTGTATAATAACCTCTAGAGTTAAGTTTGGACTGCCTGAAATATAAAATACCAGTAAGGATTACCAGATAAATACCAGACATGATTTGGTCACAAAAAGCATATACATAGGCCGCAGAAGGCACTTAGAACAGTAATAGCAAGCTTTTCGTCAAACCATAAATAACATCGAAGAGCGATTGGTGCACTGCTGCAAAATTGTAGAACATTCCTGCCTTTAGCTGTCTGTGCACTCTGCCTTAATCTATAAACGTACCTAATATGTACCTATAATATCGTGTAGAGTAACCGCATTAATATGATCTCGGTTAGAAGCTAAGGCGCCCTGCTGAGCTTACAATCAATTTATTGCGCTAGAGGAGACAAATTGCGCTTCTCTTCGTGTTTGTCACTGCGCCGCACCGTAATAGATAGCCATATCTTTATTAGACTCCAATATATTCGTGTAATGAGCTCGTAGTGTCCTCATTGAATTGTTTGATGACGGTATTGTAACAGACTTGAATAGCTTGCCAGCAATATGGGGTGGTTATTGAAGTGGATCTAATAATGTAACGAGAATAAGATGTGTGCGTTCAGTGTTGTATAAGTTATTCGTAACGGTACGATTGACAACCGGCGGCACATGTTTTCATATATATTTATAAGTGTTTTCATATATATTTATAAGTGAGTCGAAAAAAGTTTAAAACAATTTGAATAAGATTTTTTATATCGCCAATGCTTTGTATACAGCTAATAGTCACAAACTCACACACTCATGGCGGTTTGAGAAGCCTTTAGGTATAAAACCATCGTTTGTAATTACTCTATAATGGTAATCAATAACATTGTAGGTACGATAATAAAAATGTTTTACAGAAGTATAAGAAATTTTCACTCCCTAACTTGTAATAAAATAACTCCATCATCAAACATCGTAAGAATATAACTTTTGTAACCTAAACAAAAAATGACATTGACTGATTGACAATTTTCATTTGAATTATGTCAATAGATTCACAATGTCAATAGATTCACAGACTGCAATTTATACTAATTCAGAACATTCTCTATCGACAATTTAATTCAATTAAGGGTCTCATGCTCATGCCATTGTACGAAAGGGTGTAGCAATTGGCTCGGGTAAGGGTTTATTCGTGTTTATGTCTATGATCTTATCTGCGGTCTGTCTATCGGTATACGGGCGCGCGCCCTTTTATTAAAGTCCCAAGTTTAACATTTGATAGGAAAGATGTGGAGACGACGTTGCTAATAAAATTGTAGGCATTCATATTATTTTCATCAAAATTAATAAAACCTATGATACATTATAATAAGCATCACTTTAGGAAATAAAAGTATATGCCAGTAAATTTTGCCTGCATTAGAAAAATAATAAATTCCAAAATGCAATGATGACTTCCAGCAATGGCACTGGACATAAACACATATATAACGATTTGTACATAATATGTAGATAAGCTCGTATGTATAAACGAGTCTAGTTTAAAAAATACCCGTACACTAATATAAGGTTAATAAAAATATTTATAAATGAGGTCAAAACTTAATATTAATCTTATTATTCGTGCCAGTAATTAAATAATTTACTACTTTTAGTAGCCTCTCTATGCATTATTTTGTTCTATTTGCATTAGGGGGTGTGTGCTAAATGAAAACAAGACAGGCATCTAAATTTAATAAGTTTTTGTATACCAGCATTATGTACTGATATTCAATAAGTTTTTAGTTTTATTGATATAGTTACGGGTTCGCTTTTATCTAAGCTACAGTCAATTAAAATTTAATACATAGTCTATTATTTGTACAATTTTGTTTACTGCACTTTACAGATAAATAGGTAAAGATCTTCCAGTTTAAAAATACACGCCCCTCTGCTAAACAACATTATTTTAATCTGTGAAAGCGTATATTTATTACAACTCTTTACTAGTATGCGTACTAAGGAATATTATTGGTTTATAAAAAGTATGTGTGGCTATAGATTTTGGGGTGCGTGTATTTTTAGACTGGAACATTAATAATCAATATCAGCCACGGTTTCTAAAAGTGTAGAACTATAATCAACCTGTGTGTTTTTAATTATATTAATGCCTCGGTAGTAGGTATAGGTAGGGTAGTAGTAGCTGAAAAAATGGAGAACGTTGAATTCACAACGTGAACACGTATATTTCTTAAGTTAGATCACGCTTAACTTCATTCAGAGTAGATCAATTTTGATATCATTTTTAATGGATAGGGTAATAACACCGAAGTTGATCGAAATGTTGAACCAACATTTTTTACATAAGGAAAGAAAAATAGGGGATGATTGCGTATTCACTTTGTCTGATTTCACTGAGTAATATGTACACTTCTCATATCTTGTAGTTGATATCATATTAATAAATTTGGGAAAAAACAACTATGATGTATGATTGATTATTCACTCATTAATTCTAATACTGAGTTGTGTGTATCCTTATCGTTGGTTTTTTTGTTACAAAGTCAGTTATTGACTCCGTAAACATAAGTAGTATATGTAGTAAGTAGTAAGTAGTAGGTCACTACACTGAGGTGTGCCGTGAGCGGCATCGACAATCGGATACCTTGCTTGACTCACTTAAACTTCAGTCAGTGAAGTAAGTTAACCAAAAGTAGTGTACAATTCTGCACCTCGCGGCATCAGCAATCGTATACCTTGCTTGACTCACTTAAACTTCAGTAAGTGAAGAAAATTAAGCTAAAATGAGTGTACAATTCTGGAGCTCTCGGTCACCGAACCCCGAACCCTGACAGTAATGGTCGGTCACGTCACTCCGCTGTCGCCCGTCACCGGCCGAGAGAAGTTAATTTCCACTTAATTATTTATTTATTAAAAAACATGCACCCTTAATTAGTCCTTTGTGTTGAACTTTGTTTACAGTTGATTGACTTGGTGTCAAGTCATGGTGATAGGTTCGAAGGTCTATTATTTTTTAAGGCCCGTGTCTACTAAGAGTCTAGAAAAAGTTTCTTAAAAGTGTGATATTACAAGAGTCCTTTTCTAATGTCGATAGCAAACACATACGATGAAATAATTTTAGCAAAATTGTCAATACTGTATTGCCAAGTTTAATATCAGTTTTTCTGTAAATAATTGCATCAACACCATTATTTTCTTTAACTTTCTTTAACGGCTAAAATATGTCTAGTTCTATTGATATTAAGTTTTGATGCTATGATTTTGATGTTGTTTGCACGAACACATTTCGACTTATGTTAGCTCTGAATGTAAGCCGTAAAAGTCTATGTGTCATGAATTATTGGTCAATAGGACCCGATTAAAATTTCGACTCAGCTATGGTTGAAGGGAGAGGGGAGAAGAACATAGGTTTTTATCTTGAAATAATTTCAACCACTCCGCGTTTAATGCGCTCGGAACCAGCGAGAAAAGCGGAGGCAGAAATAAAACAGTTAAATTCAACGTATAAATATTTGATTCACAAAGTGCTTCTGGTTATACTTATTTGTTCGCCGGCCATTCTTTTGAAATTCCGGCGGGAGCGGGCGAGACAAATTTTGAAAGAAATTCATGCAGTGCAAACTAGCTTGCTGAACTTGGATGGGATTGAGACTAGGTGTATTAAAATTGTTCGCGTCGCTCTAAGGCACAATGCACATTGTCACCGCATATAAAGATACAGTGTTGCGTTTATAACACTATTGTGTTGCACCCTTCGCTGCCTGTTTACTGTCTTCATGGCGTATTCTAACATTATATTATTCATGTAACAACAACCTTATGCGCACCTTCTGTAATGTTAATAATGGAACACTTCCGTGACAAGCCAGTGTAGGGAAGCTACGCGAAATAATATATAATTTACTGACAGACGTTTTTTATGGACGGCACAAGATGCCCATTTTAGGATACGTTTTACGGTCGCTTTCAGATGTTGCACCGGTGTGAAGAATTCTTAAGAGATTCGGATTATAGTGTTTTAGAGTTATTTGAACAAAGCGGAACTTGGAATAAACAATAAAAGGAATTGCTAGGTTTAAGATGTCTTTGTGGAAACCACATAAGTCTATATGTCTGACAAGTTTATTTATTTACGTTAACGTCCAGTACCGGGAAGAGACATCGAATTCATATTTTATATGAACCCTCCCTAATGGTTTCCATTAGAGAGGTAGATTTATTTGGTAACCACAGTACTTGTTTTTATAACTGGGAGGTAGCAAGCGAACACGCAGTCTACCTGATGGTAAGTGCTGCCCATGGATATCTGTACCTAGGACAGGATCGAAGTTATTTCTTAGGTCGACCACAAATGCGTTGCTTCCCTGAGAACTAAGTAGGAACGCCTCGATTAAGTATGTCTCCCTGACCACAAGCCAGAACACAGCTGTTATAAAGCAGCTGTGTTCTAAGCAAATAGGTGTGGCGGCGGTGTCTCCGGAGTCGAACCGTACTAGGTACTAAACGTCGAAATACTACTAGGGTAAAAAATATACAACTTAGTGCTCCTATTGCTAACTTAGTAGTTACTCGTAATTTTAACACGATCCTTTAACGTATGCAGAGAAAAAATATAACGACATTTTAACGGTTTAAGCTTTTAAGCGGGTTTATAATTGTTTTATTATGAAGCAAAAGCATTCGAATTTAATTATATTCTGCAAAAACGTATTGTAGTGGATCGTATAACTTTATACTCGTACAATATATAGCGCTAATATTTTTTCTATTACATTACAATATTATTTACGAACTATCTCTACTTTATTTTTAAATTAATATCAGTGTGTTTTCTATCGTCAAATCACACATCGTCTTTAATTTGGATATTGCATATTGTAATTTTAATTCGATAGCTGTACATCAATTCAGTATAAGCCTAATAAACTATAGGGTCTACTCCTTAATCTATTATTAACTGTAACTGTTTTTTATGGTGTATTCTTACTCACAAATGTATACAATAAAAATAATGGTCCCATTAGAAAAGTTGTTTCCTCACTTAGGGCACATAAAATTTACCGCTCCAAATAAAGATTACTAACGTACTAGTTCAATTTACAACTTCATTTGCAACTGTAAAGTTATGGCCTGCAATATATTTTATATAAAGTGACTTTATGCCAAAGCTTTTATGTTATTTAGATACTGGCTTTTTCTTCGACTTGCTCGTTGCATTTACAATTTTACTGTTAAATTTTTATTCAGACGGGCGATAATTTATATAGGTTACTGAACCGCGCTTATAACTTAACATAGTTAATTCTTATATTCGCTTAAAAGAACTAGTACTAAAGTAAATCGACCGAGAAAATTATACCACCATTCTTTTAGCGTCAAGTATTTTTAGTTGTCGAAGCACATTGCCGGTAGACAAATTCAGGACTACGATCATAATCTTAAGGAATAGCGATACATCTATCCCAAGAATCAAGGATCAATTGTTTTATTCAGTATAAGGTATACAAATACACTTAATGAACATCATATATATGTTCTTCAGTCACTTACTTCTTATGCACCTCAGATACGAGTATATTGGTAATCAGGAAAAAGGTGTGAATTTTCATCATTCCTTCTAGCATCACGCTACATAAGGAATATAATTTTCTACACGTAGGTGTACAAATAGACCACCGGGTCCATTAAAAAAATATAACTTGGAAACAGCGCCATCTGTTGGAAACAAAATAATCGATATACGAGAATGAGTATGGCGGCATTCTCTATCTACCTTTATTATTTTTCTTTAATACATTAATACAATCTATATGTTAA
Organism: Udranomia eurus; assembly: GCA_018250275.1. NCBI lineage: Eukaryota > Metazoa > Arthropoda > Insecta > Lepidoptera > Hesperiidae > Udranomia > Udranomia eurus. The sequence continues at coordinate 10,934 of DWNJ01002000.1, forward strand.
ACTGAGAATAACAGACGGACTTATAAATAGTATTATAGATGGACGCATATAAAAGGCGCATTTCGTCGCTATGCGGATTGCATTATGCGTTGATATGACTGGATGTTTATGGCTCATTGTTCTCCGATATTATACTTAACACCGACTTAAACATTTCATTGAGT
>DWNJ01002001.1:0-11095 GCA_018250275.1 Udranomia eurus
AAAAATGACAGAAATTATTTAAAAATTTGAAATGCTAAGTTAGTAGATGTACGTTGGAAACGAATTTTATCGTAATATTTGTAAAATTGTATTTGTTTATTTGCCGTGTGTGTGATTAATGATTCGATCCGATAATAAACGATCAGGATGTCTATAAAACAAACGCACCTCATAAAGTTAAATAATTTAAAACACAAAAGTAAAAATGATATTCAAGCACAGTTTTGCTACCCAGCTGTTTTATTATTTGATGACAATAACAACATCTGCATTGTAAATGTGTTAAATAAAGATCAGCATAACCCAGATATTAAGAAGTTCTTCTTTGGGAAAGAAGTAAAGAATTATATTTTTCATGATCGTTTGCTGTGGCTTGCTTTTGAATCTTCTGAACTTGCCGTTATCGATATAGCCAATAGTCTGCAGCTAAAAATTGTTATCAATAACTATGCAAACTATAAAATTAAGAAATTCCTTACCGATGGCAAGGACTTATTCTTGATCAGTGAAAGCGGAGAAAGATTAGCTGCACCTTTCACAAGTGAACAGTTAATTACGAAATTCGACATGAACTTATCTGAAGTGACCGTCTCGTTGGAAAAATCGCACAAACCTTTTACTAATTATAATAATACAAGTAAAATGTTTTCCAATGGGTTAAATATTTCAGCAAAGGATTCCAGTGTTACTTTAAGATGCCCTTTTACTGGGATAACTGATACAATATCTAGTAAAACCTATTTGGAATACATTGCGCCATGGGGTCATATGGCAGTTATAAGCAATGAATCGAGAATGTGGATTTTAAACCTTAAGGAGAATGAAATTTCCTATGAATTTGAAAATAATGGTCTTCACTACTATCCTTTGGAAGCCAATAACAACATATTTTACTACTTGCAATGGGATAATGAACAGGTAATATTATAAATATTGTTTTCTAGATAGATTTTACTATTTGTAATTATTGTAAGGAGAGTTCTAGGAAGTTCATTTAAAGAAAATGTTCCATTTTTATTTTATTATTAATTTGGTACAACATTATTAAATAAGATGTCATAAAAAATTCAAACCATTTTCTCATTGATCAATAATCTTGATGGCTTTGCAAACGTGGTTTGTAATGTAAAGTTAGTCTTTCATAAAATCTTAACTTTCAGGTTACTATATGCTGTGCTCAACTTTCACACGACCAAGATCAGCAGAACTTTGATATTACAATTAATTCCACACCAGCATTATCCACTCAGGAATCACTCAAGTTGCAATTGAAGTCAATGGTTGAAGAGGCAATTCAAGCTGTAAAACCGCAGGTGGAGCATTTTCAATCACTTATTGACAATATAACTGACTACTTTTTCTTAATAGATATGGCAACAAAACTTTGTAAACATAATCTCACATACAAGTCTATATTATACCAACTTCAGAAAAAAGTTTTCGCTACTGAGGATAATAATATCTTGAAATTATTCTCTGATGTAATGATAAAAGTTGATTTACTCGAATACATATGTTTCAGGGGGAATAACTTTTATGACAGCTTGAATCTATTTGATTTTAATTTTATTCAACTGTGTGTAACATTTATTACCAAAAGCGATTTAGATCTGGCATCTATTTGCTGGCTAAAATATTCTGAGATGAAGCTTAATATCAAGCCAGAGGATATTGTAAGCATTCTAAATGCCATACCATTAAACATTAAGATGGGAGGCTTAATAGTTTGGCTGCGTAATTTTATTCCCCCTCTTTTAGATGAAAATCCATTTTACATTGATTTGTTTGTAAAATGGACTACAGATAGAGTTTTGTTATTAGAACAATCAACTTATTGGCCAAAAATAGGTTTGAAGTTTATTGAGGAGATTGCTGTTGTTTTAGAAAGATCTTTAAAAACAATATCATTGAGACCTATTTCCATTGATGATTTAGATATTCTAAAAGACCATATAAATTATGTAATGGAGCTAAAAGAAAAACACAAGATTAATATGCTATTAAGTGAACTAAGTTCTCAAAGTCCAACCGAAGTTGCTCTTATCATGTTGCGTAGATGTTACACAGAAGATCTTGAGAGTTTTTTACAAGGAAGTTTGCCTTATTATGCGGCACGATATCAATTTGAATTAGATGATACTCTTCGTTCGTTTATAGAAAGTGAAGCAGCTAGCAGTGGAGGATGTGTAGATGGACACAGATTACAAATATTGCTCAGTGCTTTTCGTTCACCTAGTAATAAACTTGAATGTCTTCTTCAAGTTTTGAAAGTATTGGAGGTTCCATGGGATGACACTGTACTCAAATTAGCTATTGAAGCTGCAGCATCTGCTAGTATAGATTTTACAGTCACAAATGTTGATCGTGCAATTGTGCAAGAAATCAATATGGAGTTAAATTATGCCAGACTTAAAGTTATTTTAAAAAAATACAATTTCCCACTGTCTTTTACTAATTATATGGCAGTTATACATAAAGTAATTAATACTACATTGGTGGATTTAAATGATTTAAAAATAGTTACGACGGTTGTTACTGCATACTCTGATTATGCTCACCTGTTATACATCGACAAATGCCTACGAGACTGTGATACTAGTGTCGCATTAGAATATTTTAAAAGTTTACCTAATTGTAATAGAAAAATATTATTACCGGCATTAGTAAACAAATACGAACAAATAATTAACAGAAAAAAGAAAGATCCTACTACAGAAAGAAATTACTTAGATTTGCTAAAAGGAACCAAGTCTGTGGATGATAAATTGATTATAGAGCTCGATAATTTGTACCATTTGAAGAATTCCTACTATATAACACTAACTTTGAACAATATCTGTAAGGAAAAAGTTCGAAATGATGAAGCAAATAATTGGGAACAACAAGATGGAACTATGGCAAGTTCTGGTCGTGGACGATGTGTAAATCAATTATTACGTAAACATTTAAATAGAAATTCGTGTTTATTATCGTTGTTGCGTAAAATATCGACAAGCCCGGAAGTTCGCAATTTTGTTGAAGATCTTGTAGTGTCAAATCCGAAAAACGAGGATAATTTTTCAATTTTATTGCAATTTAAAGATGGCAGTAACTCCTCCGTTTTATTAGATGCCTGTGAAGTTATGTCTCAACTAATATTCAATTGTGCCGAAGAAAATCTACATTATTTGACTGAGCATTTAGCAATTTTAAATTCTTTCATTATTTCCAACATCACAATGACCAATCTTTCAGTCGCATGGAAATTCCACTACTTATTCCTCCCTATGTCATCAGTACCAGCATTAAATGATTTGATTGATTTCTATATGAATACAACAAACCATTTGGACATGGTCAACATTTCGAATAAAAGTGATTTTATGCCAATTCGAATTATAGGAAATTTAATGTCCCAAAATATCAAAAAGAATTATAATTTGTCTGATGATTTCTTTAAGATAAGAAACAAAATATGCAAAAAACTTTTAACGAAGGTGGTTGCAGCTCAAGATCTTGATCAAATTCTTTTCACAAACTTACTTCTAACTTTGTGTGATGGTGAAGATTTAAATGATAACTCATGGATTTTGGACATATTACGAGGTCAATCGGATTCATTAAATCCCGTTGTCATGCATTATCTCTCTTCACCACTGATTCGTCGTACATTTGATTTATACAGCCTTATTCCAGGAAGTAACATGTCGTACCCACCACAATACATTCTTAAAAGTAAATTTAATATCAACCTGGCAGAAATAGCATTACCCGAAAATACAGAAGAAACTTGGGATGTCAAAATATTATTATTTTACATTTTGAGACACTTTCCAAATACATCTTTCGAACGGCTTACAGAACTTTGCCTTACATTAAATGTGTCTCTTAATTATGGAATGTCCTTACTGTTAATATCAATATTAAGTAACTGGAATTTGAATTATAAAAAAAGTGTAGACAACCTAGGATGTCGTCAAATTTTAATGGACAACAATGAAAATGAATTATTACCCACATGTTTGACTGTATGGGAAAGTATTAAAAATAAAGATTTTATAAAGGATATCTTAAGTGATTTTTGGAAAAATGGTGAAGTTACCTTACATGGATGTTTGGTTTCGATAAATCCATATTATTATGAAGTTTATTTGTGCATATATTACTTGATGTTTAGTACAACAGCTGAGTTACGCAGTGCTAAAGAATACTTCTTATTAAACTTTTTAAAAGATTATAAACGAAAGAGTTCTCCGAGACAATACGAATTTGAACTTTTTTCGGTAAAGGGCATGTTTCCTGAAATAGGTCATTATCGTCTGCCGTTCCATCTTTTTATGCGAGAAGACATGTGGTCTAATTTGAAATCAGAAATAACATTGGAAACTTATGAATATTGGCTACCTGTAGTACCATTGTTATCACTCGATGCTGACCTGCAGACCGCTCGAGATATGATTTGCAGTAATGCTGTTAAACAAACGATGACTTCCAGAAAGCGACAAGATTCATCCGATTTAGAACCAAAAGATAGGGAACCCTGGCGATTAATATCACGAGAAGAACCTTTGCTGCGGACAGCGCATCGGTGTGTAAAGCATATTGCCAACATGGAATGGGCTGGAGCGTGTTTATTCTACGTATTACAAGGCTGCGCGCGAGGTGCCGATCAAGTTGCTGCTGCACAGCTGTGCTATCAGTTTTCACAACGGTGGGCTTCTGTTCAGCCTGGCAATAGGGCTGTCCAACAAATGGAGCGTCTACACTCCTCTTTATCCACTCGTCATGCTCTTCACAAAATAGATTGGGCGCGTGAAGAATTAATTCGCTTAGCTACGGAACCTGCACAACTGATACAAGCTTTATATCTGCATCCTCAATTTGTGGAAAAAGTAACACGCCATGATGTCAACCGAGCGGCCAATGAAATAGCTGATAAAAACAATGTTAATATAAGTTCAATTAGAATACAAATTCTTGAGAGTATTCTCGATAAAGCAAACAAAGATAATAATCAGTCATTTGGTCTAGATACGAAGGACTTAATAACTGCTAAATATATATTGAAGGCAACTTGTCCTAAGATGGGAGCCATCTATCTATCTCGAATAGCTTTCGATGACGATAGTGATTTTAACAAATGCAAAAAGTTAAGGGCCCTTCAATGCCTTATGAGCGTCATAGAACCAGAAACTGCTATGAAGGTAACTAATCGAGAAAGAGAGGAACTTTGGAAGTCGCTTCTAGATTTACTCTTCATTGTAAATCTCGAGAAAATTGATATGCCATGGATTGTTGCTACATTCATGCAGAATAAAATTTTAGCTATTAACCAGTTGATTCAAGTTACTAATACGAACGTTGAGGGCTTAAAAATAGCAGCTAAGCTGGCTCACATGTGCGGTAATGTGAAGGTTATACGCGAGCTTATACCGCGCTTGTTACGTACTGCTTTATATGAAGAAATGACTCCATTACTATTACAATTACTTTACCCGCTCGATAATGTCATATGTACGGCGTGGCGAGCTATTATCTTAATCCCATTTCAACGAGCCGATTATCCTATCACAGAACGCCAAAAAGCAAAGTGTCTTGCGTCATTAAATCTATTACCTGTTTGTCCAATAATAAATGATGAAGATTTGGTTGAAATTTGGAAAAACTGTGTGAGGTGCAAGTGTCCCGGGTTAGGGTGTTTGGTACTGCCATATATGACAGCACAAAAACGACAAACACTGACTGAGCTCTACAAAATTGATAGAAGAAGTTTGGTCATTAGTTTAAAAAACTTACAAACGGAAACATATTTGGTATCGGGGGCTATGTATGTTCTTGAAAATATGGGCCAAAAAATTTATAGATAAGTTTTAATACTCTATACAACTATATACAAAGTTTATAATATTAAGTAAAACTACTAAAATATAATGTGAATATGTTGAATATTTAAATTGTAATCAAATAATACTATGTTTATTAAATTATTCTAAATATTTAAAATACTTTTAATTCTAATGCCTACTATCAATTTACACATACATTTAACCCGAGTACATAATTATTATAATTCAAGATGATTTATAATATAATTCCAGGACAATTAAATGTAACAATATTTCATCATGATACAAAGTAAAAAAGACAATTACGTAGTATATGATTGTTGTAATATATTGAATAGGTTAACATATTAAGTATACAAATATATTGAGAATCTACAATTGGAATGGAAAAATATTTCAATTTTTTTTATTATCATAGGTATTTTTTATCACAAAATAAAATTGAGACAAGACTATTACCTATCTACCTTGTAATGTAATTGTAAACTATAGTTTATTTATGTATAACTGTTATATTTTAATAATTTATTTCAATCCTTTCATTTTTATAATTTGAAATATCTTTTAGTAAATATTAAAAGAATAATGGTGATCTCTATCTCTATGATAGTAGTGATGGATTCACAAGACATAAATGAAATGAAAATATATTCATATTGAGAAACCATTACATAGGAGATAATAATTTAACTTGTAACAACTAACTTTTATAAATGCAAATGTCATTTGAATTTATATTTTATCAAGAAAATGTGTTTCCAGCGATAGATGAGAAATACGCAACCAAGGCCACAAGTATATGCTAGTCATACTGAGCCTTAAAAATATTCGCTAAAAATAAATACACTTAATAATAAAATCATTCTCGCATATATGGATTGCAAGTATATTCCAGAGAACGAATGTATGAAATTGATGGTGATGCCATTTCAAATAATGGTCCATAAATCCCATGACTGCGGGCTAATTGCTCTGGAGTTTCATTAGATTTATTTGGCTTTTTTGCAGTGCGCACCATATCATCCCTTAGCAGCAAAATAAGTAGAGTGGATTTACAGTGACTTATTGCAGATGCAAGATGCAGTGGTGTCTGGTCTGAAAAAACAAATAAAATTAAATAATGCAGTGCAATACAAGTGTTTATTAGATATAATCTAAATATAATTGAATTGAATTATTAAGTAAATTAAAATTAAATCAATTATATTACCTCCATCTGAAAGTGCCTTTGGATCAGCGCCTGCAGCTAACAGTCTTGCAACAGCACCATAGTTATTCCAGTTGCAAGCAGAGTGTAAAGGAGTCCAACCTAGTTCTGTAACTTTGTTTACATCTGCACCTACACTGAGGAGATATGATATCGCTGATATATGGTTACTGTATGCAGCTCGATGAAGTGGTGTATAGCCATCATCATCTCTAGCATGCACAAGACTCGGTTGTTTAGTTAACAGCATCTTTAAATCTCCTAGTTCATTGTGTTCAGCAGCCCACAACACATGGTCAACAGGATTAGCTGAAACCATTAGAATTGCTTTTTAAGTTTGTTAAGATGGGAAGTTTTTGAGATTTAAGTTGCCTTTAGTTATTAATTTACACTTTTTTTATATCTTTAACAGTTTGTTAACTACTATGTTTATATTATAATAGAATATAAATAAAATGGCAACTATAAAGCTTCAATTAATATTTTTGTAGTGAGGTATATGCTCACTCTACCGATATGGATTGGAGTAAAAAAATGCTTGGTTAGACAGACTATTTCTGTCCTGCAACTATATACGGGAACAGTTATAAAAACCTTTTGGATCTTTTACAAGATCTACATCTTGATCTGCGTCGTCCCAACCAGATACAAACATGTCGGAAGTCTGGGGATTCGATTTGCATTTTTTTATTTCATCAGCTATTTCCTTATTGTTCTTATATTGCTCTTCCTCGGAATCCGACATGGTTTTGTTAACTTATGTTGATTAATCTGTATTGAAGATTGTTATACTATATAAAGAGATCGTGCATTGAGAGAACACTTCTGAGTTTAGTTCTACACGGTACACAGTACACGGAGAAAACTTTCAAATACTATACTATACCTAAAATTTACTAAGTACGATTCTATTAAGATAAATACTGAATAATTCTGTAAGTATTAAGTACACCTGATTTTTGTCAAATGTGAAGCAAAAGCAATGTAATTGAAATGTCAACAGCAGTTGTTGCTCTCAACCATGGAGAATAGATAATAAGTTAAACATGACACACGATATAACACTGCTTCATACCATACGACTTTGGAATGGGGATTTAGGATCTCATATTATTATTGAGATTATTGCGAAAAGAAGAATAATAAGAGATCCGAAATCTCAGTTCACAATTCTCAAAGATTTACTAGCACTCTGCTATGGAAAGCAATTGGATGGATGGACCAAACAGATAAAAATAATGTAAAAGCATAATTTTATATGTACTGAAGTGACTATATTAGTCGGACCTCTAGCTAACTAGACTTCTAGATAATAAATTTTATTTATATTTGTTAGCCTAAGCTAACAAATATAAATAAAATGTTCCCTTGATCATCAATAGGCATCCTACGCCACAAATAACCTAATAAATGTTGATTTTTCAGAGTTTCCTATCTAGCTCAGGTTATGGCTGTTGTATAATTTATTTTCTTTCTGATAAACAACAAGATTGAAAATGAAGTCTCGAAGACTGTTACAAAATAGCTGTTATCTTGTTTTAGATTAACTTAAAGGCCTTTTTTTAATTAAGAGGGCGACTGAAATCAAAACATGATTATCATAAACTCACAGGTCGAAAAAATCGATATAAATACCATGATAACATTATTCAATAGTATGAATAAAAAATTGAATGAATGTAGCCCAAAGTAATTAATATTTAATATTTTTTTTATATTTAATGATTAATTATATCTGACAACACCAAATGTCGGCCATGATTTGATTGATATACTATTTTCAACATGGCGGCCAGCCTAGTTGTTCAGAGTGTGTGTGTGTGAAAGTGCAGTGAAATTATGAATAATACCAAGTGTTTTAGTGATATTTTTAGTGTATAAGTGAAAAGTGTGTGCATTAATGCAGTGGTTATCCTATAATGGCTTTGGATTTACGCTTGCACTCTCCTGCAGGCGCGGAACCTGTTGTTTATACATGGCCCCTCACATCGGGTCATGGCTCGGTAAGAAAATCATATTATGAAACTATGTGTTTGATGCTACAAAATTGCATGTTGCGATATGTAATTGAATAATAATAAACAACTTAAAACTTAAAATCAAAATAGAACTAGAGCTGGTGCTGTCAATACATTCATTCATATCTATATATGCGTATAGATGTTACGCGTAAAGTAAAACTGTGAGAATAGCTTTAGGTTAATCGTTCGACAATGCTAATCAACTTGCATGAACATATAGAAAAACACAACCAAAACGATATCAATAGATAATTTTATTTTAGTCTCGCATCACATGGATTTTGTAGTGCAGAGTGTGTTGACCTCGTGTTTTGTCAAGGTGTCGGCTTTTTTTTAGATATGTACACACTGTTGCGTAGTCTTCAGTTTAGCCGTACATTTCTATTACATTTTTATAAACGCATTCCCGTAATATAAATACATTCAGTCAATAATTACCCTAACGTCGCTATTGACGTAAAGTTGATATTTCTATGTATGTACGTTTGTCTATTTGTAATAAATACACTACACTGAAACCAAACTAATGTAGGTTAACTCTCGACCAAAACAAAGCTAGCCAGTTTAAAAATAACACATGATGATTATCTTTCAAACAAGTAAAATGGTGGTGTTGGTAATAGTTGCTATGTTTTGAAGTTTGAAGTATTGCTTATACTATACATGTATAATAAATAAAGGATTTTTAAGCATTTTTAAATATTAATAGTTATTTAATGAACAATATTATTATTATAACATTAGTTTAATATCGTAATATTTGATTGGAGCATCATTGCTAACATGTTTTTAATTATTTTGCCATGAAAAGAATTATACAATAACAATTAATTTATATGGACACATTTTGTTTTATGTTCCTTAATTAAATACATTATACAAGCAATGAATAGTAATTATAGAACTTAACATTAACTAGGTACATAATAAAGTAGAATATAATTGGGGTACTCTTTCCACAAAACAAAGTAGGCTATATATGTTTAACTTTCATTAATTTCTATTTTAAATCCTGTTATAAACTTAAAAATTAATAATAAACTTAATCATAATAAATCAGCAATATTGATTTTAACAGAAATGAGTGACAGAAATTATCTTACTCTAAATTCTTAAATCATTGTTAGATAGGTATTGTCAATTTTTAGGGGTTGTAATGTTTCATCTATATTTATACTGTGATTATTATCACATTGTTGTCTAAAATTGGAACATTTATTCCACAAATGTCAATTAAATTAATGACCATCTTGATTTTTTTTCAATTTAGCATATAATCTATAAATCCATTATGTAAGAGATAAGTTGCCTACTAATTTTATATGTAACCACAGAAGTGACTAGACAACCAGTGACTGATAGACAACTGATGTCTATAGCTTGAATAAATATTGACAGGCTCTCTAATTACAGCCACATGGTAATTTCAGTGAGATCAAGTGACAATTTTGGGACTAATACAACACACTATTGGCCACCCATACATTTTTTTTATTCATACTTTTGCTAAACTTAGATATATAGAAATATGATTATGCTATTGTCTCTCATGCTGATGATGTATGGATAGACATTACTCATCTTTGATAACATTTGTGAAATATAAATGTATACCGATATTTGATAATATTCTATAGTTTTATTATTTTATAATTATATTATAAAATAGATAATTTTTAAAACACACTTAATCTGGTTCCAAATAAACAATGGCTTACATGGCATGTATAACAAGAGCTATGGAGTTTTTAGCTGCAATTTTTCTCCGCTGACCTCTAACTACATCACAGAAAATGTGATTTTATTTATTAAACATTTATGTTCCAAAAATAATTTCCATAAATACACTAAACGTAAAAATGTAAATGGAATATTAGTAATGTTATGACTGTTAAAATTGAAATATTCTTGGGATGCTACTTAATATTGTACAATTTTAAACATTATATTGTAAAATTTAAAATTCTTTTCATCTCATTCATTTTTATTAAAGTTTTATTCTCTGGACAAGCTCATAAAAAATATATTACAAGATCATTTTG
>DWNJ01002002.1:0-11094 GCA_018250275.1 Udranomia eurus
ATAACTAAAGTAATTTGTATATCTGCTTATACGTAGTGTTGATTTGGAATATAATCAAGACATATTTAGGATTATAAGACATGTGAAACGAGAACATGCTTTAGTTTTATTCTTAAAATACCTTCCTCCATATCTTAAAAAGCTAACAATTAATAAACCGGAGCATTTATTGTATTGCGGCTCGAATTCTAAATAAGATAAAAATCCGTGGCCATTAAATACTGTGCCAATATTTTATGTAAGATATAAAATATTAAATTTTTTACATATTTTTATTACCTTCAATTGAATATCTATTGGATATTTATCATGAGGTAATACCGCGGACCGGATTTAAATTACTGGCCGTCGATTTGCCAACAGATTGATATTTAAAATATTCAAGTTTTTGTTGAATATTTTTTAAGCTTCAATAGGATATTTTTATGTGAGTTTATCGTACTATGCCAGTGTATCCGCCGACCGGATTATTTTAATGGCGGCCGGAGTTCGTTTAAAAAGTTTTTTTCTTACGTATATTAAATTCTTATAATAAAGTCCTTCGTAATTTTTTTAATGTACCTTAACACGTTGCATTACGAGATCTATCAGATCTCTTGCAGAAATTTTGTATTGTGCGTTGACGAAAATTGTGTTTGGACAAATATTTACATATTTGCTCTCTTCTACTTTGGTCTCAAACGCACCGAGGAGTAGATTAGTGTCGAGGCCTTTTAGGGCTCCAAAGCTCCAGATGAAAGTTCTTTGAAAATGATGGCACAGGCAACGTGTTAAATGAGTGCTAAATGTTATATCAAATATGTTTATACATTATTCTGTAATACAATCATAGTAACCAAGTTACATTTAAACGTCTTTACTATAATAATTTCAGGCAATTGCGGCCAATATCATGAAACTCTTATATATACTTCCGAGTGATTTAGGATACTATGGGTCACGAAAAACATACCTATTATGAACAAGAAGTAGGTCTCGCGAAAGATTTACACACAAAGGCTGAAATATTGCAGGGCCCGCCCTCCGTGCTCAACTGCGGTATATATCACGTAAAATATTTATGACACTTTATTGCACACACATATCTAACCACTTAATCTCACCGAAACTATTGATTGAAACTAGAAAACGTGTGATATAAAACGTACAGTTTTAAAAACGAAAAACACGCTTTGCAGTCCCATCATCAGACCAGCTCGATGGTACCATAATAATCATATGTCCTCGTCATCAGAAATTGACAGAATATGTTAAGACGCATGTAATGAGTCCAAACTCGATATGTTTGCTAGTAGGCAGTCCAAGGTTTCATCTTCCACCTTCCAATTCCATCATCAAACCAGCTCGATGGCACCATAATATTGTATTATCATCTAATCTACATATAATTGCCAAGTTTTGTGATACAAGAAGTGCGTGTAATTCAGATTCTTAGATTTTTATTACAGAGGTAGTTAGTTTTTACAGGTCGACTTAATAAAGGAGTGTCGAAAGTAGTGCACATTTCGCTCTAGACCACCCTAGCACACATTTTATACGTTAATTTTTTTTGTAAATACAGTCCGAACTATACATGAGACGAGTCTAGTATAAGAAGAATTCACAATCTAAACTATATCAGTAAAACAGGTATGCTTCATTTTGTCCTATGTGTCTGAGACAGACAATCAACATACATAGAACAAATACCGGTGCTCATCACATAAATATTTGTGTTTTGTAGGTTTCGAACCCAAGACAGAAGTTAAGCTTTTTAAGCTTAACAATGGGGATCAGTGCCACTAAACTACTATAGGGCAAGTTAAAGATTGAAGTTGTTCGCCACCCTTTTATGTCCCACTGCTGGGCATAGGTCTCTTCCCACAACTGGGGAAGAGACCTGTGACCTGAGCACACTCCGCCACGCTGCTCCAGTGCGTGTTCGCGGAAGGAAGGAAGCTACGATTGAGATTGAAGACTTACATTGGCAACTTAACATGCGCCGTCAACTCTCATTAGCTCACCAACAAAGTAAAACGAAAACACCCTAATTAAAAACAACTAATATTTAATGTTCATTCGGCGTTCAGCGGCGATCGTTCCTGAAGAGGAAGAAAATATTCATTACAGTGAAAGGTTTCTGTTGTAATTTATCACTTATTGACGACGCCCGACGCGTGAATATTGATCGGCAGCGGGAGGAATGAATTAAACCGTGCCTTTATGTTGACCTTGCCTTGATTTTTCTTATTTCCTGCCTAGTGTTTTGTATGCAGCCATTTTGGGGCGAACGCTTTGACGGAGTTAGCCGTGATTAATTTAACTTTGCTTTGAGTTTTTCCCGTGTTTAGGCTCGGCGCGAAAGCAACTCGGTGTATGTAGTTAGGTATAATGGAAATAATGACACGGTTAAAATTTAAAGGCATGATCGTACATCTATATATGTTGATCATAGATATTTTTTCGCTCTGTTTGCGGCAACAGCACTATCTCAACAAACTTATAGTTGCTAAAGATGGTGTTTTTCCGTTGCTGTTTTCTTGTTTTCGGGTTTAAAAGCTACAGTAACAGGTAGATATATTTTTTTCGAAACGTTCGTATTCGTAAATGGGTGGCAGTTGCCATTCAACGTTAGATGACCATGTTCATTTGCTAATTTAATTTATAAAACTAAAAGTGAAAGCTTTCTTTTATTTGAAAGTTACAATAATCTTACCTGATCCGGCTCATAATAATATAAGGTACCCGTGAACATCCGTACAACTTACTTACTATCTTTATGTAAAATATCTTAATATGTTTTGTAAAATAACATAACAATAATCGAGTTTTACACATTCTTTATCATTACCGAAATGTCGCACTGATAACGCAAGTCCTTGAACTCCAGAAAATCCGAATCCACAAGGAAACTATGCCCTCTATAATAATTTATATACACTATACAATGTCGTGGACATGCGTATTGGCCGCTTACGGACTGAAGCACGAATCTTCTTCACCACAACTGGCTGTACAAGGAAACTTCGACCTTGTAACAATACCCAGACGTTACATTATTAGCTTGCGTCGCGTCGGGCAAGCGCTCCATGTTGGGCGGAGGCATCGAATCGAGGGTGATTCAGTTGGAACCTCGCCGCGCAAGGGGTAGTATCGCTCGCACCCCGCTCCCAGTGCTTATTGAATAAAACCTCCGATATGACGTCTTATAATCCATCCAGAAAGACAGTGCTACAGGCAGAATAATTCGTCACGAGTAATGAACGTTTTGTGTTTTTATTGCATGTGCGCCTATACCGGCTGTCATAAACGTGGAACGATTAGGAACATGTCATCCGCGATGTACACAAAAATGTTAATTAACTAACACGAAAATATATCCTTCGCCGGACTAACTTAGCTACATTAGTGCGGTTCGTCAGTTTGTGTGATTCAAATACCTACATACATACAAAATATTTAGGGGAAATAGTGAATTTTAGGTTTTAGTGGTCGGTTTTTATCAAGTTGAATGGATATACCTAATGCCGAAGTGCATCTGTAATGGCTGTGGTATAAATCTACGTCGCTGGGTATAAAAATATTTTATTTATTATTCGCACTTAGCTTAAACGCTTCCGTAGACAAGAATTGGCGTAAAAATTGGCTTTACAACGTTTTGTTTCCAAAAGTTAAAATCCTAAGTTAAATTTTGTTTCCAAATTGACCCCTGAAATTATTTTTATATTCTACAATATTTTTGTACTCACGCTAACAATTGTATAACACGTTTAAAGCACTTTCTTCACTCGCTTCTTGAGAGAAATGGCTGTAAAGGCACAAACAATTAACAAGCAACACTTGTGGTGTGCATCCCAGTATAATGACGTAATAAACATCACTACCGTTACAGTTCCTTTGATGAATATTCTTAAAATATTACGTTTTACCCCATTATTAACATTCCACAATTTACCGTAAAATATTCCACCACAATTACGCGCAAAGCTACCTCTAAGCCTCATGGATCAGATTTACGCGGAAAAGAAATTATCCGAAGTGGAATTTTATTGTAAGTTACACCTGCGTGAAACACATTTACAATCCATGAGCTAGCATAGAAACAGCGTTTTTTAAATTTAATAAACTGTCAAATAACCCTACATAATGGACTTAGTCATCACATATATCTGAATGACGTACAATGGAAAAATCGGTCTACGAGTGGACTTATTTACTATTTATTGTGTTTTCCGACTTCATCTTTTTATATAGTATATAACGTGAGAATTTAGGTAGTTGTTATATAAAAACAAATTGTCTATGAACTGTTATCCCAAAACTGTAAAAATGTCAAACAAGTTGTGTTCAAAAACTCAGTTCAATGAAACAGAAAACTTTTCTTCGGCATCAAATCATTTTGAAAACGTGATTAAGTTCCTGTCTGATGCCTGAATTATTGCATAAAAATGGTTCGTATATCTCAATTTTATGTATGTCTCTAGTATGTTGCTATGTATTTAGTTGCGACGTTTCCACGTCTATTTTGGGAACTATTCCATGAATAATTGGATCTGGAGATCGCTTAATGCTTTGCCTCTGAAATACTTAGTAGTATACTCTGTGTCCAGTATCATTATGCTACATACATGTAAAGCCCGCTTGATTTAATCAGACGACATAGGATGCTTTTTGAATAGCCCTGTGCAAATATAAAATTAATTGATTGCATAAAGATTATTTAATTTAATCAAAAAGGTATACTTTATCTCGACTGCAAAAATATGTCGAAGTCTAAAAAATGTTTAGTCGTGTATGAAGAACTTCTATTTCGCAAAGCTTTTTTTATTTTCCATAAAGGCACTTAGAACACTTAGAAGTAATTAGCTTGAAAATGTAGACATAAATGTGCATTAAATACGTAATAAACATATAGGATGAATGGATCGTCGTAGAGTTGTCTAGATGTTAATGTTGTAGTATGTGAGCAAATAATATTTCTGTATATGCCGTGTTCGATTGGACTGTCATTTCCGGAATTTATAAAGGTAGTAGAACATTTCACGGCACCACTGCCACACCTATCGCCTTGTGGTTCTGCAGTTGTGTTCTGGTTGGAAGGGTGTGGTAAGGGAGACAATTGACCAAGGCGTTCCAACGAACTTGTTCTCAGTAGCAACACATTTACACCCTACGAAAGAACTTACACCTTGAGTTGTACGGATGGGCGGCAGTATCAGATGAACTGCATGCTCGTTAAATACTTCATAGGAAAAAAATAAGATACTATTTTCCAAAGGGTATAATTCGTTGTTATTCTAACGGTCTTACAAGTGTACTAGACCCTTAGTTTCAACCCCTATCAATTAAACCTTCTATTTGACCCCAATAACTAATCCCAATCTGGCATATACTTTGAATAAACGATACATCGATTTATATTAAATATTAATTACAGTACATTACAATAGAATAAACAATTTTATTGTATACATCGAAAAACCGGGAATACACGGTTACAATAAGCAAAGTGATATAATCAATGAATATGCACTATGGGTGTGGTTCTTGAAAATGTATTAAATTATTTACCACTGATAAATTGCTGATTAATAGTTGCCTCAAAAAACATTTTGTATTTTGTTGCCAATACTTAATTGAAAATCATTGAATACACAACTTTATCCAATTATTTTCAATTTTAAAAGTACCTATCTTTGGCAATGTGGTTTTAAAAAGTAACTCAAGCTTTATCTGATTTAACATTAGACTAATGTGTATCTATGTTCTTCTCCATCTCTTAAACCTTATATTCACCATAAACATGGCAAATGCACTTGTCAAAAACTCACTGTCAAATGTTATTTTAAATGCAAGATACGAAAGAATATGTACCCATTTTTCTTTGTAGGGTCAGGAAATAATCTCTCTGTGAAAGCTTTAAAACAGATACATATATTAGGGTTTATTGCAACAATAACAACGTATGTAGCAAAATATGATAAGGGTTGTTTACCCACAACAAATTTAACATTAAAATTAACCCTGATCGTAATCCGTCATTTTGAATACCCGGGTCTAAATTGACTTACAACCTTATTAACCTGAATACACGGATAGGATTACACGCGGTTTCTGTGTAGATTCTATTAGAATATCTCAATCATATCTGTCTATCCATCCGCTTAATCCACGGCCTTCTATCGTTTACAAAGTAGACGGTTTCAGTACGTTCATTTAGAACACCTTTAGGGTATAGGTGTTGTATTAGTATGTACAGTTTACATCCGCAAAGGCAGATAATCTATATACATATATAATCAATATATATCTACGATAATTTGAGTGTGATGGCGACTTAAACACTTGAATAAATACCTAAATAAACAAGTAATAAAACATGTTTTCAAATGTGTGGTAGAGTATTCCGATTGTGTATAGCCTGTTTCGTAGTTATTTATCAAACGCATATGTATCATAAATGAAGGCATATAATTGTATGAATAACTTGTTTTTGCGTTTGCGGTTTTGCCCGCGTTATAAAGAAAAATAAACAACAATATCTTGGGCGATTCCCCATAAAAATACATGCACATCCCCATAAAAACATATGGCACTTGAAAACCCTAGTTATATTCAAATCACAGACAGACACTTCAATTTTATTTATATGTTTAGATTTACAACATTTTGTTTCTGTGAGTCAGTGATGTAATCGAGGAAAAAGATTGTAAGAACATCCACAAGTAAGCAATTAAAAATGTCTCTTATTTCACTTCACCGTACTTCACTTATTATAACAGTTCACTAATGAATCATATTCAACAGAATAATACAATTTTCTCGTTATTAGCAGTAAATTCAATGATTTACGAGTTTCCAACATAATATCAACGAACTGAGGCAATATATCGAACTATACCTATCGGTTTTCGTTGTGGTTTTCAGTACCGACCGCAATTAAATTGAATCGGTATAACACAATGAATTTACTATATGAGGGTTGTTAAACAATAAGTCCGAAATAATAATAATTTTCGGAACCCCAACATTTTATCGAGCTCTTTTAAAACAATAATCCAAAGTCCATCAGGTTATTGTAAAACGTATTAACTTCCAGATGATTTTGTTTTGTTAAAATAATTATCGGTATATAATTTTATACACAATATAAAATAAAACCTCTTAAGAAAATCAACAACATTACTTACTGCACCAAATTAGTGCTCCTATCATGTTTAAAAATGTCAGCTGTAGGTGCTCTTTCAGTTCTGTAGTCAACATTTAACATTTAAAATTGAAAATAAATTAATATTTGTGTACATAAAGTTGCGCTACATTAATTTTAGCGAGAAATGCTTTGATTCATAAAAACCACACGACCGCAACATCATTCGCTATGTCGCGATATTGTGGGATGAACTGATATTTTATCAGATTTACAAGTGTTTTATCGTCGTATATATAATTATAAACATATAGACACGCCTATTTCTGCTTTACAGCAGCAGTATTCGCATTCGTATTCACATTAGACATTAAGTTAGCCCCTTGTAACATATTTCTTAAGTATACGACGTGATACAACAAATAAATTGATATTCGGCCTTCTGTATTGTAGCTTGAAATGTGTGGCAAGGCACTTCAAGGCGCTCCAAGTTAGCCTCTCGGCGGAATAGCTACGTATATGTTGCCGATTTAGATAAAACTTCGTTGTAAAAAGTTGTCTGAGGTTGAATACAGATGTCCATGGATTATTTACCGGCAGGAGGTCGTTTTCTCGTTTCTTACTAAAATAAAAAGGCGACAAATAACAAATCCAATTTGTCATAACACAGCCTGAGTGAGCTTGGGTCGGATTGCAGAATAAGAGTATAAGCTGATGAAATGTGAGATAAGCACGGCTTAAATATGATTGTAATGGCGTGCATCATGTCAGAGTACGATTACGGTGTACAGTTAAGAAGACAATTTAAATAAAAGTTTTCTTGTCATTTGTAACAACGGTGGCGAATGGCACTGTTCTATATCCTCAAACTAAAGAGCAAGATTTTATCTGTTGGGGTTAAATAAATCTGGTAGTTGCCGAGTTAGAAATTATAAATATTACACACAAAATCTTCTCATTCGAGGGAACGCGCGGTAAAAGACCCTAATATCCTAAAATGAAATTTAACTACAAACAAAATAACGCGTATTTATGTATATATTTTTCTTTCTAAACTTTCTTAATATTCTCCAACTATAATGAAAAGTTACGAAAAGAAAACGAATAGTATCTTTGGAAATATATTAATATTTCGCTTGCCGGAATTTTTAATATCCAAGACTACAGAGTCCATTGCATAAACATCCAAAGATAAGTTGAGCTCCATTTATTCACGTCACTGAAAATCTTTACATTTCATGCAGGATGGATAGTTAAGTTCCCAATCCTTCACTACTGCTCAACATTTTCTCGACTACTACAATATTTCTACCCGTCGACCTATTTTCCGTTACTCAAACGTGAATAGGAAATTGGATAAGATCGATGATATATTGTCGTTATGACTAGCTAATGATACCCAGTAGACTAACGTGGGTAAATACATTAGCTGGTGAAATTTTCATAAGTGATATATGACCTTTATGTGGGTATTTTTTCTTTTAACTGGATACATAATCATTTAGTACGCTACAAAGCATATTTGTGTATAATGGCGTGATAAATTCGAATGTCAACATAATGAAACTTATATAAAACTACACACGGATAGTTTTAGGCGCAAAGGTCGTTTTTTAATAATCGCCGGCTTCTCAAAACCGCAAACGTCTGTAAAGTTAACTGTTCACAGACCTCATGGTAGGAACTGATATTGTTTTTATTATTGAGAAAAAACTGGAACATTAATAGCCACGCTAGACTAGACTAGACTGTGGCTCCGTCAATGCAGATCTGTTTTCACACCTCACGGTTGGGAATGAGACTTTATTTTATTGACCATTCTCTTTCTTGTGGATTCTTCAATGCAGATTGTCGAACAAACCGATTGTGGTAAAGACGTCCGTCCAACCGTGCGTCAACTTATGTGTGGAAGAGTGCATTATATTACGCTAGGAGCGGTTTCGTTCAATTGCTGATACTTACTGTCACAATATTATATGTATGTTCAATATTGCAAACGCACGTACATTTCTACAATTGGTACAACAATCTGTAATTATAGCATAACATACAAAGACAAGTAATCACACGCACATGTGTATGTATGAAATGTATATAATATACATTTGCATACATTTTACCATGTATGTATATAATATACATTTACATACATTTTATCAGCCTATTTTCGTTAATTTTTTCCTTCTTTTTTTCCTTGTATTTTATTAATGATGATTCTATCATGTTGTGATAATATTACCCAATAAGCTCAATTTCACAAATAATACAGCCAAGGGAATCTCAAAAGAGCTTTGCTATTAAATAAAATACTCCATTATAATCATTTTACATTTTATGAAAGCCAATAATGTCGACGTCCTAAGACTCATAAAATATTACTGATGATACTGCTAGCTTGGACTTCGTACATAATATTTACGGCGCCTGCACATAGCTTTATTATTCACATAAAACAAGTTAACATCATACAAGTAAATAAAATATTATTGATATCAACATCTGGACTGGAAGTCTGCAAATATGCCCGAGTCTGTGCTAATAAATTTTATAGGATTGTAAACTTTAATGCCATTTAACTTTAAAATTTAATGTCCTATTTCAAGTTACTCTCTGCTGCAATTTGTTATAGTAATAATTCACGAGACACAATATTTTGGCGTCGCAGTAGTCATAAATCATGCAAATTGGTTTACTTATGTTATACTAATTAGAATTTGTTTTAAATAGTTAAGTTTCTTTAAACAAAATGTATGATTGATAATGAATATACAATTCAAATCATCATTAGCATAGTAATGTATTATTTTTATTCCAGGTAGAAGATTTTTCTCATGACATAAACATCCTACTATAAAGAGATTCTTTGAGAGCGTACTTTCGTCGCTATTTCCAAGAAAACCATCCGTACCATTGCTAGGAATCTTCTCGCATACATTTGCCTAAATAGTAAAGAATTATCCTGACTGAAACAGAAAAATATGTAACACGTCGGATGTAAGGCGGATGTATCGCGGTAGGTACCTTCTTTATCAAAAAATCTATTGTACCTTGCAGACTTTTCTGCGATACTTTTCCTAATTCTTAGCGATTCCGAATATAACATACTTCATACTCTAGTATGTGTTATATAAAGCCTGTTCCAAACTCAATGTTCACAGAACCTTATGGCGTTAAATTGCGTTTTAAAATACAAGGAAGGTGGTAGAACCTTTTACGGTTCAGCTCCGGAGCCACCACCACCACACCTATTTCTACCTTATAACAGCAGTGTTCTTGCTGCTGTGTTCTGATTTAAAGAGAGTGGTAAGGGAGACCGAGACATTCCAACTTAGTCCTCACTTAGCAACACATCTGTGGTCGACCTAACAAAGAACTTCTATTCTATCTTGGGTTGAATACGGCTGTTGTCCATGGCAGTCCATTGGCCGTGACCACTTACCATCACGAGGACTGCATGCTCGTTTGCTACCACACTGTCATTAATAAATCGTTATGTCTTCTACAAAAGTTTGTATTATTTACTAATCATTACATAAGCTCCTCAGCCACTGGATCCCAAAAGTTTCACCACAATACGTGTATCGAAAGCTAATCTCTGTGGACAGTAATCTCGCTGGGCTAGTTATGAACTAACGGCACGGAAGAAACATGAAAAACTAAAATTAAGTTGTCCCTGTCACTCTTCCGTTGTTGCGTTGAGCATCTGTTTCAGACACTTGATTCGTGTATAACTCATTTGATCACTGACTCCTGCATACAGCTGGATAAATGAAGACATGAACACCATGTGCGTTTATTTGATAATAGTGCTTTTAATAATAATAAACATACCTTGCTTAAATTATCTTACAGCCAATTAAGGATTTACATTTCCTTTTCTTATGCTAATTATTACATCGCTAAGTTTAATTTCTAGGTTTTCCGCTTATAATATCCATGCATGTGAAAATGTACGTGTGTATACGTAT
>DWNJ01002003.1:0-11091 GCA_018250275.1 Udranomia eurus
CGACCTAAGAAAGAACTTCGAATCTGTCTTGGGTTTATTACAGATGTCCATGGGCGGCAGTGATCACTTACCATCAGATGGACTGCGTGCCCGTTTGCTACCTCCAAGTCATAAAAAAAGAACCCCGCTTCTTATTGATGGCTAATGGTATAAATGTGAAGGTTACATAATGTAGGTAATAAATAGGTAAAGGTAATAAATCCTAACCGTACATTTGGTTTAGTTACATTTGGTTGGTATTTTATTAAACAATATTTATAAGATCTTAATGATATAAACAATTGAAATAAGTCGCAGCTCTGTAACAAAACCGTTTAAGAAATAATTAAAAATAGTCAGCGAACCCGTCTAAACATTCACAGTCGAAATTACAGTACTATCCTAATCCTGCATGTGTAGCTGCAGCATTCGGCAGAGATTTTCTGTAGCGCTCACCTGTCATTTTCACTCCTTTGTGCCAAAGTAACACTCGTTTTAGAAGCGCTAAAAATCGCAGTTTGAGCATGTGTTGGCACAGTTCTGCGACACACATTACTAGTACATACTTATGTAGCCAGCCCGAACAAAATTTTGTTTGAAAGTGTGTAGTGTAGTTAAAACTAGTATGAAAGGTTTTTTAATGTTATTTTTCAGTGTCCGAATATTCGCTCGCTCGCTGTAAATGTTTTGCAACAATATTTAAAACACTTTCATAACGACACAGATGTTGAACTATTGTACGATGCTATTTACGGATTATTCTCGTGTTCCCAGTTGAAGTTTTAATATTTATAATAATGTTATATTGAATACAACTCAAAATATATATATTTTTTGTTAAGCAATGAATACAACTTTACATATGCACAGGTAAATGTAGATATGTAAAGTATGTATATAAGTATCTGATTATTCGAAACAACTGCATCCGAGAATCAAACTCAATTTAATAACAAATTTAACTGCCCCAAACTTACACTTTAAGAAAAATGAGTAAGTAATAATTATCAAGATTTTCACAAATAGGTAAATAAAGGTACAGAGGTACAACGGAAATTAATCGTCAAGGGAAATATTACTCCCTCAGATCTAATTTCCAGCGAAATGCGGCACGCGACACAGTACACGTATTCGTATTGAAATATCTACTCGTATATTAGCTGTTTTGTGACAGGTCAAAGCGTTGGAGGAACGAGCAGATCCCGTGAGATTCCCCCATCTACCTACATCTGAGATACTCGTCGTCGTTACGTAGAATATTATTCTTAATCAAGGAAACAAAGAAAGAAGAAAGTAACATGTCAAAAAGAAATTGTAGAGACAGATCTTGTGCCGTTTTCCTGAAGATTAATAAAATATGTGCAGACTAACCCTTGCAAAACTCCATATGGTTCTAGTCCTTTCTCTTTCAAACCCAACCCCGCAGACTAATTAATCATATAAATAAGCATTACAGCACACACAAGCTAAAAGGAAAAGCAATTTAAACTTCTCCTTACAACGATCTGAATCACGCACATTAGTGTTTGTATGAACAAAGGCAGTTCGCGTTGAAATCTATTTACCGCTAATTTAACTCAATATACCGCGTTGCGTGATATAAAACTAAGTTTGTTTTCTGCGTCTATGTTTTGGATGGTGGCGTTAGATTCACAGGCTTAGACATTGTCTAGTTAATAGAATTAGTTCCTCTTTCAGAAAACTTTTACAAAGGTCATAATGAAATGAAATTTTACCCGTTTTTTCTAACTGTAGACTCACAGTTCGTTTAAGGCTTCCTGTTGCTTACGTCTGCTTACACTTCAACAATTGCTACTTTGAGCACACAAAAAAGTAAACTACATAAACCTTCAGCGACCTTGATGGAACGAAAAATACGTTTGTGCATATTGCCCGGCTTTCGGCTCTGCAAATGGAGCTAAAAGTGTTCTAAGTGCAACTGACACAAAAAACAAGGTCTTTTTCGTTTCAGTGTTTTGCAACTGCCTTCACGAACGACAACATATCATTCTACTAAAATATTTTGTAGACACGGGGTGTTTAATTGTCGCAAGCGCAATGATTTGACTTACTTTTTGCACCACTGTTAATATAAATAGGTGCTAAATTCAGTTACAAATGTTACCTACTAGTCATACAAAAAAACAAAAAACAATATAAAGGAAGTGTAAATAACATATCCACAAAGGTTTCCTTAAAGACGTATGCTTCAAGCCTTATGTAATATTGATGCTCTATATAAAGTCCTAAATCCAATATTTTTGCCAACAGACAGCAATTTCGTGCTGGGAAACGCCCAGGTGCCGGCTTACCCCATTGTGTACTGCTCGGATGGGTTCTGTGAGCTGACGGGGTGGGCCCGTGCACACATCATGCAGAAAGGCTGTGCATGCAAGTTCTTGCATGGCCCCGACACGAGGGAAGAGCATCGTCATGAGATCGACATCGCGCTGGAGTCCAAACACGAACTAAAACTGGAACTTATATTCTACAAGAAAAACGGTAAGTTAAATCTTTATACTGCGGTATTTAATATCAAAGACTCCAATGTAAACTATCATATGACCAAAAGTAGAATTTACAGGTGATCAGTATAAAATAACAATGAAATCTATTTATTATTCATTTGAATAGCTACGAAATCAATGGAATGTTGCATGAAGATGATAGTACAATCAGACTACTCTCCTGTAAAATCTGCTTTTGAGCCGTCGATAACGGTGTTGGCGCCGTCTTAATTTGAAAGGCGTTATAAAGAAAGATACGCCTCGTTTCTAGTACCTTATCCGGGATAAACTTCAGGTAACACTCAATGAAAGTAAAGGGACGTGAATAAATAAGGAATAAAAATAAGAAACACGATTTTTATATTATTTTAGGTTTGCAGAGCGACTAGGATTGTATAAATTCTAAGGTATGCTTACACGCGCCTCGTTGGGTATCTGAAGAGAGTTTCAAAAGGATGAAATAAAAAGTGGTAACCTTTGTACCCACAAAGGTTACCACTTTTAGATATTAATTTGATTCATTTCTCGATGTGAATCGAAGCGTACACACCCAACGATAACCCTCGGTATATAGCGTACATACATAGATTTGTAGATACGAACAATTTCATTTTGGATTCTGGTCGTACGATTTGTATCAAGCCATCAGCAAATAATATTTGCCTGGTAAATTATTTAATGGCCCGTATCGCGCACGTTCAGTCGTGAGGATTAATTATTACCAATTAATGTTAATAATACACAGTCGGGCCGCGCTGTATTTGAGAAACAATGCTCAAGTGAAAATCTTTCTGAATCTATATATATAATAAAACTGTAAGTGATTGATGTCTGTACATGGAAGATATCTAAGAGAAAGCCATTTTAGGGCTCTTTATTACAATAATAGAACCCAGAAAAATATTTTTAGAATTTTTATCTGTTTGTCGGTTTGTCTGTTTGTCTGTGCGTTTGTGCACGTTAATCTCAGAAACGGCTGGTCAGATTAAAACGCGATTTCACTGATGTATTGTGGTAGGCTTAGTGTTTCATAAAAATTGGTGAATAAATAATAATGTTGTGGGACGGGGATGGGGAGGCGGTACGAAGTGCGCCGGGTCAGTCAGTACTATAATAAATAGGTCGGTTATTCAAAGGAACACACAAAAGTAGTGGTTGTGATAACTTACTATTATCGCCCTAAGCCGGTTAAAACGTGAGTAAGCTGTTTAAGACCTCGCGCTTTTAATTAACTACCATACGGTATTTTAACGATCTTATTATCAAATTATTAGTAAAACTTAGTAAAACTTTATGAGAAGTATTAGAAATACTGTTATGATTTGATTTCAACAAGTTGGTTACGGCCACTTGAAGAGCCTTTTAAGATAACAATATAAATATTTCGGGATAAAATGTAGCCTGTGAGTTTCACGTCCATTGAATCATGTTGAGATAAATTTAATAGTAGGTATGCTTCGTTGCTTCGTAAAAAAAATATACTTATGTTAAATTATGAAAAACATATCTTATGGCCCTAGATTAAGATTTTTTCTTATTCTATGGTAGGTAACTTTATATTATTCACGAAAATGTTTATGTATACACAATGAACATCAGTTCCAATTGCATTTTCTGCTATAATGCCAAGAATCTGCTATTTATTTTAGGATTATAGAATTAGTTTAGAACAGTACCTAGGTAATAAACGTCGTTTAACTTCAGGTAAAACTTAACGAAGCTGAACAATGGATCACAAGTACTTTTGTTGCTACCATTGAAACAAACAAACCAGACAAGAGAAATACCAACATTTCTTAGTTAACTTACCTACCAAAGTTCTTAATGACACCTTATGCCCACTTCAAAGTTCAAGAAACCATCTTTTGTTATGAGTTATAAGATAGTCATGTATATTTACCGCGCAGTGTCTTAACTAGCAATTTAAGTTTGGCAACATGTTCAACACTAGAACCGACTTGGAATTCAAACTACTGTAGGTAATCGTAACATTGAAGATAGTCTATAACATATTTCATACATTCATGCATAAACGAAAGTGCCACATATTAAAATTGTAATTTAATCGCGAGACCACGATAATTTTTTTAAATTTAAATCTTTCGTTTGTACTTGCACTGAACTTAACTTTACTTTTAACTTGTTAAGATACCAATGTTTATATTTTTGATAGGGTTTTTGTGAGATATTAAAATATAAGTAACTCTGGCCACATTTTTTGATTAGAAGTACTTTTGGACAATTCTGATTTGTGGCTGTGTGTGTGATGTGTGGGTTATAAACATAATAAGCAGCGACATGTTGCTCGAACTGTTACTGATCTAGTTAAAATGAGTGAAGCGGCAACTGTGCAATTGGAAGTGATTGTTTGCAACCAAAGGCAAATGTTTGGTCGCCTTAAACAAATAGAATGCGCTACTCGGGAACTAGAGTTCGCTCTCTAAACTCTAATCTAAACGGAATTAAACGATCACATACCTAATGCAGTGGTATACCTATTTGTATTTTCCCTTGTGTTCACTATAAGAGATTTTGTCCTAGACAAGGGTATTCCCATGATGGTAAGACGGGGATCCTAAAAAGGTGTCAAACGAACTTTTCTTTAAGCCCGGTGAGGTATTGTTAACTCCTCCAATGTTTCAATTGTCAAGGCAAGGCGGTGATTTACCATTTGATATCTCGCCTGTCTATCAGATATAAATATTAATACTTAATTCAAAATATGGTCAAATGCGATATGGTTTGAACTTTGATTATTCCATACATAGGTGCATACGAGTATGTAGTTTAGAGACACACATCTAAAAAACGATTGCATCATTTCAGTTTATCAGTACATTAAGTTAAGAGATTGTACTAACAAGTTGTAATACTAAAAGTATTTGAATAAGTATAATTTAATATTTAAACATGAAAGAACAAAACCGCCAATAACAAGGAAAACAAAGAATCAATCTCATACAACTGTAAACAAAATCAATCTTCAATGTCCGTCCGCGAAATGTATTTCTGCTTTCAAATAGCTTTGGCTATATTGCTGTTTTCTGACGATAAGTCTTGTTTTCTTACGACTGAACATTTCATCTCTTTCTATTAAAAAGTTATGTTTATATAGGTACTTTTAGCATCGCACGCTTAAAGCGCATTTTGTTTATTGGAATTCACCAGGCTAAGCCATGGAAACTTTGCATTAATAGTACTGAAGTGCGTCGTTCAAGCCGCAATCGTAAACAAAACCAATAAGGAGTTTACGATTCCATTCGACAAAATTAAACTTTTACAAGCACACAGCTGTTTGTTGTCACTAGGCTTTTACTGCCTCGAGAAACATCTACTCTAAAGAAATTTGGTCCATAGAGCTTAGGATAAACATTTCTTGATCTACCGCTGACGTAAAAAATATTGACACGGGACAAACACGCGCAAAAACTTCAAAGAAAATCATTTCACCACTCGAATATCGCAACGAATAAAATATGAATAATGAAAATAACTTTTCTATAACAGTATTAACTTTATTGCAGGAACCCCATTTTGGTGCCTGCTCGATATTGTGCCAATTAAAAATGAGAAACGAGAAGTGGTTTTATTCCTCGCGTCCTTCAAAGACATCACCAACACAAAGATGGCTGCCATGACAACTAACGAGGATTTCGACAGCGGTAAGTGCTTTATAAGGACCACGGTTAAAATGTTGAGAGAATTTCAAACAACAGAATTAAAGATTCGTTGGCCTTTTATAAGATGGTATTATAAGTTAAGTGTAATTGTAGTGTATTAACATTTACGATGATACATTTGTAATAACGTGTACTAAGCACGTCATATCTATGTATATATAGGTTGAATTAAACTGCGTTAGATTGAGTTCCCATAGCTCCCAGGCCATAGCGAGTTCCGAGCAACACCGCACGGTAAAGTTCCGTAAGATTGTTTGCCAGTAGTACATATGTGTAGAGTTGATCAAATTTGACTTAATGTAGACGAGCACCGAGTATTTAGAGCTAGAAAGTAGTTTCGTGCGGATTTAAACGTTTACTTCATGTTACTTTGCTCTTAACTCTCTTTGTTTAGGACGGTACAATACACACAACGCACGTTACTCTTGTCCGTAGGTCATCTTGTAGTAAATTCTCTTTAGCTAAATTATGTGGATAGTAGGCCTAAGTTTATTGCAAAACATAAACACTTAACATTATATACACTACATTCATCGCCAGCAACTTTTTTCGATCTTCATAATACCTTCTCTCTATTAACGTAGTACTTTAATTAAATCTAATATATTTATCTGCTTCCAAAGATTGTAGGTATATCATATTGTTAGTAATTTCATTGTTAATCATTGTTATTTCTTTTAATATGATAATCTTCCTTAGCAACAGGAACTGGAAGGATTTAATTCTTTACTTGTAAATACATAATACATATTTCTTCTGGTGACTTTGCTCGTTTATTATCTTTTCTAGTTTGTTTATTGAATGTATTTTTTCATATATATGATATTAATGCATGATACTGCACTTTATTCGATTTTATGGATTTTTTATTATATACAATAAACGTTTGTAGTTAAATCTCTTTTATTGTGCATTATAATATTTTTTTCATGTTTGTCTTCTTGTTATTATAAAATAAAAAATAAAAGGTATACGTTATTTCAAACTAAATAAACGCAGACGTTTTAATTGTGTAGGCCATTGCGCTTTAAGGTTTGCTTAGCAAACCACATTTTACTTTGTAAAAGCAAGCATTGCCACTTATATTACGTTTTAAATTAATGTTGCTTTTATTTCCTTTATTCCAACCTTCTGTAGAAAATTTTGATTTTCTACTCGTTTCGAATATCAACCATAACAGAAATACTTGTATGACTGAAACGTTGAAATCTCCACTGATACGAAATCAAAGTCGATACCAATAAAGACGAAATATGTGACTAAAATATGTATTCAAAGCAATAGCTCTTCGTTGGCTTGATATTCGAATACGTAATAAACGTTTTTCATTCCGTAGAATGTTCCTTAGCTTACTATCCAGCAGTAAGAGAGCGATTTGTGCATGCAGGAGCCGCGGTGCGGCCGTCGGCTGGCGTGGTCACTCTAGCGTTATCCCCATTTGTACCCGCAGCGGCACTCTTGGGCGCGCGGTTTCGAGCTGAATCTAGTTGCCTCCTTCCAGACCCGAATGGCAATCTTGACCCCGAAGCGCCCTCTCCCGCCAACATGGGCAGGCGGCGCTCCAGGGCCGTACTTTACCAGCTTTCAGGACACTATAAACCGGACAAGATGAAGACAAAACTTAAACTCAACAATGTTAGTAAGGTAATTTGATTAACTTAAGACGAATATGTATTGACATCGATTACCCGAAAATCAGTGGAGACACACGGATAATTCGTCTTAAATGGGACCAAGATTCAGATTGTACACAATGACCCATCGCTGAAACATTTAATAATTAGGCAGACTATACAACAGTAGAATGACATAAAGAACACTTAGCACATAATTTCAAAAATTCAGCAATTTAGCTCAAGTGCGAACAATAACAATTCATTTGTCATTTTAGAACCTCCTTCACTCGTCGGACCCTCCGTTGCCGGAATACAAAACGTCAGCAATAAAAAAGTCAAGATTTATTATCTCACATTACGGCGTTTTTAAAACATTCTGGGACTGGCTCATTCTAATTGCTACATTTTATGTAGCAGTTGTGGTTCCCTACAACGCCAGCTTTGTGGATGAAGGACACCCGAGGATCAGTGTGACCAGCGACGTCGTCGTGGAAGCTCTCTTTATAATCGGTGACTGTAACAAATAATTTTAGTAAAATACTACAAAGTTAGAGTTGATATATTTATACTATGTTGTTCTAGACATTTAGTGCTTTTATATCTATCTGCATACTTGGACCTTTTACATAATTGAATTTACTTAATTAATTGCAATTAATTAACTGCAATTTATTAACGGTCCAATCGTGAACACGAATTTTGGAGTTGCTAAAGGAAACTACTATTACCTAAGTTGCAGTTACATATCTAAAGATCTTACTTATAGTAGTATGACTTAAGTTGGAAATACAAAATTCTTTGTCTTTAGCATATGGATAACAATAATCTGCAGTGTAGTATATCCATGTTTTATGCAACAGTTACGCATGTATTGTTTCAGATATCGTGCTTAATTTCCGAACAACATTCGTAAGCAAGAAAGGGGAGGTAGTGTCTGACTTCAAGGCAATAGCGCTTAATTATATCCGGACTTGGTTCGTGGTGGACCTCCTAGCCGCACTCCCGTTTGACCTACTTTATGCGTCCGACGTATACAGCGGAGCAGTGAGTTCAGCCACCATACCCTCAATTCATTATTTCAACTACGCCGTTGTTTTAATTACGAAAATTAATACTTACTCCCAGAACAAACAATTCAAAAGTTTCAAATTAATTAATTTGCGAAAGTAAAAAGTCACTTAACTCGGAAATTGACAATTTTTCGCTGCAATTTCCAGCTCCCACGGAAGTTTCATAACTATTAACAAATTTGAAATGAAATGCAGAGTTAAATTAAGTTAAACACGTACTTTTAAACCATAATCACTTTATAATTACACTGTTTTAATTGTTATTGCGTAACGGTCGTTTTTATAATAATAATCATTGTATTAAACTCTATGTTACTCTATATTGTTTGTGGAAATTTCAAGCAATGCACTAATGAATTACTATACAGTAATTTTTATTTAAATTTGTCCAAATTGTATTGCTTATATTCTCAATTTTTCTGTTATTTTATCTTTAGTTTACGGAAATAATACCTTCAAAATAATTTATCTTATCATATTGCTTATGGCAAACAAAACAGCATAGCATTACATATATAAGCTAGTGCTGATAAAATACTGAAAAACTAGCGCAAGGGTCATCCAGAGAGATCCTCGTGATAGTACGCATAAGTCTTGATCGAGGCCAGCAGAGACCGGCTTATCTCTCCTCCCTTTGAAGATTCCTTTAAGAAACCATTTCGTTACTTAAGCAGACTTAGAAGAAACGGAATAAGAAAACGCTGGGGATTTTATTCAATCTTATTTTACACGTAAAAACTGTGTAGATAAAGACACACAAACAACACTTTATCCAAAAAGTTAGGTACTTAATTAAAACAGTTTAATACAAGAAGGATATAGAGAAAGTGGAAAATGTCTGAATATGATTCGCGTTTTGATATAAAATAGGTAGCGTATGCGTGTGTCGCCGTATCGTGAGTTGAATTATAGAAACTTGGATTATTTGTATTGTAATCATGCTGAATGTTTAAATTATTACAGTGTAACGTAAAAACAGTTTTCGATTCCTGCTCACAGCGAAATAAATGCGTTGGGAAAATATTCGTCCAATTTAGAAGTGTACCACAAATTCGGGGCCTCAAGGACGCGTTCTGTTGACAGGAATCAACTCATGGGAATGTTCATTTAGTGAAATTGACACGGCTGTTGCGATTGGCGCGATTACTACAAAAGATGGACCGGTACTCGCAGTACTCGGCCCTCATCCTTACCCTCCTGATGCTCTCATTCAGTCTCGTCGCTCATTGGCTCGCCTGTATTTGGTTTATCATAGCCGAGAAAGAAATTGAACATCACAAGAACGAAAGCTGGGATTTGGGTAAGAAATACAAATATTTGTGTTTTCTTAGGATTCAAATCGGTTTGTCTCGGTTCGTTTTGTAAGATCTTGTTATGAATCGGTGAGTAGTGTCTAACTGAAGGGTATTTTAACAAGACATAGAATATAAGAAACCTTTTCGGTTGTATACTTTCGGTAAATGTTTTTTTAGTTGGAAAACTTTATAAGAGAATTGCCATCTGTATCAAAGCTTTGGGCCGCCCCACTAATTAGAAATACTATTTC
The DNA here is from genome assembly GCA_018250275.1 of Udranomia eurus. NCBI lineage: Eukaryota > Metazoa > Arthropoda > Insecta > Lepidoptera > Hesperiidae > Udranomia > Udranomia eurus. Next base: position 10,399 of record DWNJ01002003.1, read on the forward strand.
ATAAATATGGGCGATGATGATTCTTTAGTTTTAGAATTAGCAGTTTCATATTCGTACATCAATCGTCTTTAGGTATGTAAATTAATATCCTCATGTACACACAACGAAAGTATGGGAAACTTTAACAATAAGGCGAATATCTATTTGGGATTTTGCGTTACAAAAGATAGATCTTCTTTAGTTACGAGACGATTAATCATCGAACGTAATTTTGGGATGTAAACAATTTTTGATGTGGATATATGAATTATTTCGTATTCTAGGATGGATTAACAATCTAGCGGAGAGATTGAAGGTGCCTATAGTTAACATATCGCATAGTGAGAGCTACGTCACCGCACTTTATTTCACCTGCTCGTCTCTTACCAGCGTGGGATTTGGAAATGTGTCCGCTAATACTCTACCTGAAAAGATATTTAGCATACTCACGATGCTTGTTGGAGGTAAATACAACTTTTATTCTAAACTGTATAATTAATTGATACTGTATGTCTATTAATTCTGGCACTACATTAACGGTATCAATTTATATACATATACCTATATATTTATTTATTTATTATATACATATACATATACCTATCTATAACGACGAACAAGATAATTAGGCCACCTCAACATAAGACCTTTAGGTATATTTTTTTACAATTTAAATAAATAAATATATAGGTATATGTATATAAATTGATACCG
>DWNJ01002004.1:0-11090 GCA_018250275.1 Udranomia eurus
CTTACCAAAGTTTTTGCGTCACATATTAATATTATGATAACCACAAGTATATCGTTGGGGTAATACAATTCCTTTGCTCACTGTACCAGAAACGTACATCCGCTGACGTATCTTATCCATCATGTTTAAAGGACCAATACTCTTAATGTCAACTCGTGTATTCCAAACATTGTAAAGACTTGTCCTTCGTGTCCACCAGCACGACCCGGAAGTGTGCACGCCGTTCGGCGAGGACGGCAACTACATCATGTTCGCGCGCGCGACCAGCGGCGACCGGAAGAACAACAATAAGTTCTCACCGTGCTCGCTGCGAGCGATCGACCCGGTGCTCAACAACAAGGCGCGGTCTCCCAAAGGCTGCTTCACAGGTATACCCAGGGGGTTTGGCCGACTTTGGGCACGACAGAACAATACGTACTTAGCTTTAGAGGGTAACGAGCGGATCTGGACAGAGTTTAGGTATGAATATTTTGAAAGCAATCAAAGCATTGTATGAAAGTAAGTTAAAATGTAACACTGTTTGTCTTCCGAATAAAATAAAATTAATAAATGAAGAATAATAAGCGTTTAGATTAGGTATGAGAGGAGATAAGGAACTGATTCTTATTATACTCGCTCAGGGAGATCAACTCACAAAAGTCCTGAAAAACACGGCGTGGTCTCCCAAAGTCAAAGTCAAAATAAAAGTGGAAAGGTCTCTTAGGTCATGAATTGTTTAATAAAGCTTAATGTCTCGATTGAAAGCTTAGATTGGAATGCCCGATTGGACTGGTCTAAGTAATAACGATTACTCACATGCTTCAGAAGTTGCAAGCTAAAACTAAAACCATTTGCAGAGCCCCAACCAGCGATCTGCGGCAACGGGGTGGTGGAGGAGGGCGAGGAGTGCGACTGCGGCTGGGCGTCCGAGTGCACGGACGTGTGCTGCCGCCCGCAGGCCGCGCGCCCGCACTACAAGCCCTGCACGCTCACCGAGCACAGCGTCTGCAGTCCTAGTCAGGTGAGCGTATATACAACTCGTGTCAATACTTGATGGTGGTAAATCCACGCCTTGTTATGACTTATAACACTAGAGTTCATGTATTCTGGTTTGAAGAGTGTAGTAAGGGAGACACAATTAGTTGCAGCTTAGTCCTCAGAGGTAGCAAGGTATTTGTATTCAACAACCAAACGAGCATGCAGTCCAACTGATGATAAGTAGTCACTGCCGGCCATGGACGCCCGTAATCAACACAAGACAGGATCGAAGTTCTTTATTAGGTCGACCAGAGATGCAATTCTATACATATATTCAATCATCTATTACCTAAGGGATGTCACTATAATTATTAGATCTCGTACCATAGTTATCAAGACCAACCAATAAACTACTTGCAATCACTAATAATAACAATAGGTTCCCATTTAAATTGTCAATGAACCACTTGCAACCACTAATATGCTTACTAAGAATGGTTTACCTATATAAATAGTTCAATAAAGAACGTTATCACTAATGCATGTGCAGGGTCCGTGCTGCACGGCGTCTTGCACGCTGAAGTTCGGCGACAAGTGCCGCTCGGACAACGGGTGCCGCGACGCCGCGCACTGCGACGGCAAGCGCGCCGCCTGCCCCGCCAGCCGCCACAAGCCCAACCGCACGCGCTGCGACAAGGAGCTCGTCTGCTTTATGGGGGTACTGCATACATGATTTTGTACAGTACACACTACACACTAACATTGTGTCATACTAGACTTGCAGCTACGCATACTACACTCATTTATGAGGGTACTGCAGTAGACCATAGATTGATTGATTGATTGAGAATTGTGTTAAGATGATTGTGGGGGTACTGCATACTGACTCTAGTATTACAGTAGACTTGCAGCAGATCTTAACTTAGTATCGCATTAATGTTAGGTTACATTAATTCGATACGGAATTCGTCTTCTTTATGAGGATATCGCACACTTAGCAACAAATGATACACAACACGCTTGCCACTTATACAGTTGTGACGTATAGCCAGGGGCGCACGAACTTCATCTAAAGTACATTACACAACATACAGGTAAACCGGTTATATTTGTGATAGCAGGAGGAAACGTGCTCCATTTGTAGTACAGTACACACTCGCCGCTAACCCACAACACAGCTACTGCTAACACAGCCCTACGTGTCGCAAGAGAAAGGTATCGCTAACAGTGTCCCACGTACACATGTACACGTATCACAGAACAGTAAAGTACACGTGCACGTATCACAGTACAATACAGTACACGACCCGCCTACTACTAACAGTTTCCCACGTACACACGTGCACGTAGATCCCACGGTACAGTACCGTACACAACACAGCCACCGCTAACACGGCTAACACCCCACGGTTGATGATGTGCGGCTACGTCGCAGGAGTGCACGGGCTCCATCTGCCTGGCGTACGGGCTGGAGTCGTGCCAGTGCGCGGCGCGCGCGGAGGACCCGCGCTCGGCGTGCGAGCTGTGCTGCCGGCGCGCGGGCGGCGCCTGCCTCTCGTCCTTCCACTGGAACGCGCCGCCCTACGACGTGCCAGACATGTACGCCAAGCCGGGCACGCCCTGCAACGACTACAATGGGTAACGGTTTTATTTATTTATTTACACTTTATGCTCCATACATACAGTATTGGTTCTTCTTATATGGCGATAGATTGACTTGTGTTACATGGAATTTTCGTCTTGCCGTGCAATGTTCTGGCTGATATATTATGGCTGATATAAAGAACTTAATAACCTTAAAATTACAATTCTCATAATTTATTATACTAAAATCTAAATTACGACCGATCGAAAATGTTTTAAATTGATTTTTTTCTTAACCGATGTATCGAATTAATTCGACCATTAGGTTTAAAGAAACTTTCGACCGACAAACTATACTAAACTTTTATACTTTCTATGAATTCATCAGTCAGTCAATGGTATGATACGGTAAGCTATCGAACTGACTGACGGATTAATTCATTACAATTTCTCTGAAACTATCCTGTTTTGACTAGAAATATAGCATAGTTACCAATTAGGTCACGATGTACACTCACGATTTTTGAAAATGAAGAAGTAAGGAAGGAAAAAGTACACATTTTTGAAGTTTTCTTCCTTGCATGCGAGCAACAACCGAGTGACTGCAGTAACCAAATTTTATATATTCAACTAATCCCAAACGGTACATCCACAGGTACTGCGACGTGTTCCAGCGCTGCCGCGAGGTGGACCCCTCAGGGCCGCTGGCCACGCTGCGCAAGCTGCTGCTGTCCGACGAGAGCCTTGCCGGCTTCAAGCGGTGGGTGCTGCGCCACTGGTACGCGGTGCTGCTCATCCTGCTCGCCGTCATCGCGCTGCTGGTTAGTAATTTATTTGTTTGGGAAAAAAAGAGATATAGGGAGGAGAGCTATAGATAGAAAGAAAAAAGAAAGAGAGAAGAGATGAAATCTATTGTCTCTGCTTTCATGACGCGATACGTTTTTACAATTATTCTATTTGCACAAAAAGTGAAAAGATCGAATTTCTTATTCAATTTCAAATACCGCTTAAATTGGTATATGGTAAGTAGAATTGAATGGTAAAGCCTAACTCTGGCGACTATAAATACAACAATGACGTTTAATGATCCATTTCATGTATAGGTAATTGAACTTGAATTCATACTATTATTTTTTAACAAGCGTGTAAAAAAACTTTTTACGCTTTTCTTAGTATTATACTTGGTTTAATGCGATAAACTTTATATGATCATAATGCTTTGGACATTTATTTGCCAATTTGTTATTTATGGTTTCTTTAAATACTTATCACGTTTATTCCTTTCTTAGCGAACTTGCAAGACTTTAGACGCGGGAATAAAACAAGAAGTAGACAATGAGGTGGAAAGGTAAAACAATATTATTAGTGTGGTGCTAGAGTGTGCTACATTGCGGTCATCATCATCATCAGCCCGATGGTACCCACTGCTGAGGATATGCCTCCTCTTGTTGTGCCATTTATTTCGATGGAGGCCCATAGGTATACCTAGGTATACCGTAGTCATCGTCATGCACTAGTTGCGAATTAACATCAGAAATGTTCATTTCTAATAAAAATAATATAACTGAAACATTGAATAATCACCATCTTAATACCTTTCGTAATTATCTGAGAATGTAATAAACATGTTGCATTCATTGTACATTTGGGTCAATGTGATTGCGCTATTCGGACTTACAATAGAAGACTATATCCATTATATGCCATTTCCAACACTATTATCGTTTCTTCTTGAAATCGACTTTTTGATGCATTAAAATAATCATGTTTGTTTGAATTTGTTGTTATCATTCGCTATATGTACGGACATCACTAAGATCAGATTGGCTATTATACTTATAAAGCGATTGTCTTATATGTATGTTTACTAATCTTTTCACAATATACTTGAATACATTTTCTAAGTTTTTCAGTCTTAGTCACAGGTATCTTGAAGGACTACACTTTCTTATGCATAAAGCCAGTGTTTCTCAAACTGTAGATCAACCTCTAGGGAGGTCGGCACCGAGGCGTCTTCAAAAAGCTATGCTATAGCTAATAACGGTCTATGACGACACTGAGTCATCAGAGACTCTGCGATTTATCTTCTACCGATGGTTAACTTTAATTACTCCTTATTTCACTTGCAGGTCGTCAGCACCCGCTTCCTCGGACGGCACGGCAAAAAGCTCAAGTCCGTCACCATCATCCACTCGTCCACCACCGAAACCGTCCGACTGCCTGACGCCACCGACCAGGGACTGATAGTGCACACGGCTATCAGGTAACAGGAAGTTACATTCAACGCAAAATAGCGATACATAAACATTAGACGAGTTGACGAAACGCTGAGCACGTACGCGCAGCCTACGTTATACGAGTATGTGTGTGTGTGTTCCTTTAATTGTTGAGAATTCCGTCTTAAGGGATATCATATATGTCTTTACTGCCCCCTTTAAGCCCACATACACATCTTTTTATACTATTACACAAGGTTTTAGAATAAAAAGGTTAAATCACAGTATTTATTATAAGAAATTAAAAGTAAATTCATAAATATATGAATCTGATGAAGGATATCTTTATCTAAATCAAAATACACACAATTATTTTTATTTAGAAACATGTTTATGTTTCTAGATATAAATGGCTTCAACGTTAATACATTGTCGCATTATTTGTTTTAGGTCTAAAGTTCCTCTTAAGAAGAAAGTGGCTCTTCGTAGTAGGGTATACCGTAACAAGAAAGAACACCAGAAACATGGGGATAAGGCATCTCCTTCACACGCCATCAAGAAACGGGTGCGTTTTGTAAAACTAACGTTATTTACAACCAAAAGTAAAGTATTCAAGTATTTTTTTTTTCGCCGGTTTCTTTCTCCCGGCGTCTCCTTTACCACAGTCTGAAGACCTGAAGGCATTGAAAGCCGATGGCCATTGACTAATTGATTGTTCACGTTCATTGAGTGTATTTGTATACCTTATAATGAATAAAAACATTTGACTTTTGATCCTTTTTGATATACATATATTAATCTAACAAAATATTCTCTTTACAGAAACCAAGTGCCCAGCCTAAGATAGACGAATCTCACAAAGTCACAAAAGAAAACACAGCGATTGTAACCAACGCCGAAGGAAAGTCTCCGAAGCACGTAATTTTATCTAAACACAAGAGCAAGGTGAAGAAACGGAAAGTTAAAGTGAAAAAAGAAACGATCGACTATAGTTCCATGCAGAAACATCCTTCGTCCCCCACTAAAGATACAGAAGCGCTGACTAAGGTTCAGAAGTGGCTTTTAAGTTCACCACAGCCTACAGCTATTCCTAAATCGAAATCCATTCCGTTGGGGCTCACGGAACGAGCCGCTCATAGGCAAGCTCCGAAAGCCACACGCAAGACTAGGCCGTCCAAGAGCGCGACAAATCTTCTGTCCGGAGAAAAGGCCAGACTGCAAGTCGTGTTTAAACCACCTTTCCGATTTAGCGTGAAAATTTGCAAGAGCGACAAAACGAAAGTTGTTCTCGATAAATCGTCCAAGCCCGATGTAGACAGGAAGCGCCATGATGTACTACCTCAAGCGACTTGCGCTACAGATCCTGCAAAACTTAACCCCTCTACTAAAGTTCCGAAACATTCCAACGCTTCTAAAAACATTCCAGAAAACTTGGCACCTAATGCCATACCTGATAAGTCACAGACAACTGAAAACGCAGATCATGGATACGCCAATCTACTGCCACGAAGTGCGAGTGACTGCAAATTGGGTAAAAAGATGCCCGAGGTGAAAGTTCGAAACGGGCATAAGAAAAGCAATTCAGTCGGTCAAAAAAGGGATACTACGGAAAGCAAACAGAATTTAATTACTCAAGAAGACTGCGATAATAATACACATGTTTACGAAAACGTAGTCATGTCACAAGACGCCTTCGTTCCTAAGAGCTGTAGCATGCCGCGGCGCCAGGCCGGGCCGGTCATATCGCGACAGAGCAGCTACGGACACCTACCTCGCGCTCAAATCCGCCCACATAGACATAGTACAAACAACGTGAGCAGATCTAGAAATAATAGCACGAACGAACTAGAACACTTCTACAACATCATAGACTCTTTGAAGCGAGACAACTCGAACACAGCCAACAACGCCTGCGGCACCAACACGAGCAGCTCCTCTGGCAGCAGCCGTCCGGAAGTCACGAGAGCCAGTTCCGGGTCTCGACACGGAGGTAGCAAGACGTCGAGACAGAACAGTCTAGTCGATAAACCCGCGCGAGGGAGCAGCGAAACGTCACCGGCGTCGAAGCTGAAGAGACAGCTGAGTGAGGCCGAGTTGGGCGGCGCTCCCGGGGACCACAGTCTACGGGGCTTCCAGCTGGTCGTAGGAAAAGACAAGCTGAAGCGGCAGCTCAGCGAGGCCTCGCTGAACGGGTCGCGGCTGCAGCTGGCGATGCCGATGTCAGCGGGCGCGGAGCCGCGGCAGGCCTTCTGTTGGGCGCGCGGGGGCGGGAGCGGCGCGGGGTCGGGGTCGGGGGCAGGGTATGCGGCGGGCGGAGGCGGGACCCGGCGCGGCGGGCAGCGCACGAGCTACACGTTCGGCGAGCTGAAGCACACCGCGCCCGACGCGGCGCCGCCCCTCGCCGACGGGCTGCACGTGTCCCCCGAAGACTTCTTGAAAATTATCGATAACTGATCCATCAATAACTTGCGACGTTTAGGCTAAGTTCTCTAAATACGAGCAAATAAATAAATAATTAATCAATGTGTATATTAGATATTCGCAAGGTGTATGTACTTGTCGGCCGATGTAAATATTGTAATTTGCTTTTAATATTAGGTGTAACGTAACCTGGCATTAAAACAGACCATTGCACAGTTTCTCTGTCTTTTTAGAATATTTTATTAAACGACGGATCGTTAAGGCTGGCAAATTGATGTTTAATCTAGTTGAGTACGTACAATTGAAAATTATTTCATGATAAAAGTCACTTAACCCTAAAGTCACTAATCCCTTATTATTTATTTAAAAGTACTAACCGATTCTCACATTGTTGAATAAGTATTAATATAATGATGGAAATATTTGGTCGATAATTTTAGAGGATTTAATTGCATATACAATCCTAACAACTTTCAAATCATACCATAACAACAGCTATAAGGCTTTTCAATATTTTAGATACTATATCTACCTATGAGTTTTTATAGACATCATTCGTTATTTCCACGTAATATAGGTTTAATATGTGATTCCGAACAGCAGTTATTATTATTTTTGTTCTTGCATTTAGGTAATTATTATTGAGGATCGCGTTTACTTATTTGCGCCTTCACTGGCAATGGTCTAGTTTTACTGGACGATCTCTATAAATGAATCTCTATTTTTTCTACATACTATGTACCTATTGTACAAATTTACTCATACCTATGTAAAGTGTTCATATATAATTATTTTATTATATAATTGACATATATTATTGTATGTATTATAAATTATTTCCCTTTTCTTTATTTCGTAATTTATAACATAAGCTTAGTATGTTTGTGAACATAACCAATGCTTGGATTATTACTTATTTGTGTCTAATTACAAGTACGCAAATATTTCGCCAATTAAATGAGTATAAAGTTAATTTATGCCGATAGCTGTCAATTAATATGTCAATCTGTTAAAACATAATAAATATCTATTAAAATATACTTCGCACTATTACTTCTTCGAGAACAAAATATTACGTAAATATAAAGATGTATAATAAATTAGTGTTTGATTAATATAACTTTTTCTATAAATGTATAGTATATTGATACTATAAATTTGATTTTGATTTGAAATAAACATGATTCTACCATTACCTAAAAGTGACAGAAGTTCTATTTTTACCTCAAGGTTGTGAAATGTTTTGTTAGATTTGTTTTCATCAATCTAGAAGGTTATATTAACCAAACATGACATGTTTTCAAACAATAGTCATAAGGAACGGGAAAAACTGTCTTTATAAGGATATTTTTCTATAAATATTGGAACTAACGCAAACTAAAATATAAATTGTTTTACATTTAATCGAAGTAAAGGGCTGTAACTATTTTATTTAAGTTGTGCTATATCTGGGAAGGAATATAATTTTATAATTCGATGTATTAGTAAGACAATATTAAAGTACATTATGGTAAAATTAATATTTAAATATTGTAATTCTTACTGTTAATGTGCATATCTAGTATAGGTACAAAAATAAATAAATAATAAATGTCGTTTTAGTTCCCGCCTGAGTTTAAAAATGTGATAAGAGTTATTATTCCGATCTTCATTTATAAACAAAATATTAGAAGTGGTACAAAATAACCGTGTAACAATTTATACATACGTTTAAATCAACGTATGCCAACGCAAGGAATGCCACAGTTGCTTTATAAATTATTTTAGAAAAGTATCCTATATCCGTGTGTATATCACACTCTGCAGCTTAGTCTTGAAACTCCAGGTATGCCAATTCGATGTGTAGGAGTGTTTAGAATCGATTGTACTTTTGCATATTCGCACTAAATGTAATTTTTATAGTCTAATCATCTTAGAGACGTTTTAGCATCTGGAAAGTGTAAACCACACTCGAGTGTTCACATAGTTATATAATGTTAAGAAATAATAAATTATAAGTCAGAAGCACGGGTATTTTTCGATTGAATTATTCGCTTCATTGTCACCTCATTTAGATTTGTCTGTGGCAAGTATAAAGATGTCCGTTAACTAAACTTTTAGTTAACATTTTTATTGTTTATGCTCGAAATTAAATTACAGTCATAGTCGTAATAGCAAATACTGACTGGGCTTGTTTGGAAATGCATGTCTTTCTAATTTATCCTGATGTATCAGGGGACTTAGATTGTTTAACTCACTTCAACACTATAAAAAACGTTTCTAAGATGACCTGACTGTATCAGCAGTCACTCAAAGCCTCGTGTACCATTACGTTGAATCTCGTATTAATTTTGAACCTACAATAAAATTAATCTAGATGCAAGTAGATTCCTATCTCAGATAATCAGAATGTGTTCCAGTAAGTATTTGGGTGACGAGAAGGTCGCGAATGCTTTGCGGCTGTGCCACAGCGTCTATGAGCTTCGTCGTAGGAGGTAAGGGTAAATGTAAAAGCTAGGTATTGTATAATAGAAACCAATTTCTAAGACGATACTCAAAGTATTGGAGGTGTTACAAATTTGTATTTGATTTTTTTGAGTATATACAAATATGGATAGTGTAAGAATCAATGTCGGCTATATTCTTGCTATGACAATTAACTCCTTCAGTTACGTAGCTCTTACTTATAGAAGGTAATAGGAACGTTGTGGTCCGACTGTTCTTACACTATCCATGTCAATTACACACGTATTGTATGTCTAGATTGGTACCAGACGGAAAAATTATAAAAAATATGTTTTACCAACCCGCTAAAATAATATGAACTATATTTATGTGGCACATGTGACTCACGCAAATATTTTTAAATGAATAGTACAAGGAATACAATGAATAAAATATAGGATATATTTTGATTATACACAGATATTTATACCACAATATTGTAAATTTTCAACTTGCTAGTTTCCCATTGATCAATCACGGAAAGTAGGATTGATCATGGCACACACCGAACATTTGAGATTCATCGAGCCTCATCATCGTGGGTGTTGATAAAAGTGATAGTTATTAGTTTTATAATTTGTCTATACAATTCATTCTTTGGTGCCAGAGCGAGTAAAAATTATATTTTTGTTTTCTCTATGCCCAATTCGTTCAATTAATTTCCTAAAGTATAATATGTTTTTTTTCTATTAGTAGTAGGTCCATAATGCACTGGCATATACATAAATTAACATAAGATATTTTTTCGTGTCATCGGTTATTGGTTTTGTTATTTGTTCCGTAATCTAGACATACATATAAATCTTTGATAAGACACACACACACTTTTTGTGTTAAAAAAGTGTTCGGACTCGAATGTCAAACTAATTTCATTTTTACTCTTAGGTCTATTTAAATATTCTTAGTCGATTTAAGTATGTGTTATTTGTGAAATTTATGATATACATAAATGTGATTAGAATTTATTATATCTATATAATGGTTTCGTAGTTCTTGAAATTATGAATTAATTAATTGTACCTACTTACTAACATTTTCAGATCTAATCTAGATATTTTCCTGTCAAATTATTCATAATTTACTGAAAGTAATTTTGAGTGTTATCTGGTTTTATAAGATTGAATGATCGTTTTACCATGACCTCACTGTATTTGTTCCAAGTGCCTTATGAACAAATCGAAGCATTCCTATTCACATTCCAGACTGTAAAATTGTTTACATAATTTTGTTTATTTCTTGTATTCCCTTTTACTTAAATAACAAGTAAGATCTGATTTTATCATTATTATCAAACAATACTGTACCTACATATATAAAATAATAATTGTATGTTTATACAATAAGTCCTACAGTACTTAATTATAGTCTGTGATAGATATATATATGTTATTTTATATTTAAATTATATTTTCTCCACTTAACGTATTA
>DWNJ01002005.1:0-11089 GCA_018250275.1 Udranomia eurus
AAGTTTTTTATTTACCTATTTTTTACGAGCATGCAGTCCACCAGATGGTAAGTGGTCACTGCCGCCCACGGACATCTGTAATCAACCCAAGGTAGGGCAAATGCGTTGCTACCCCAGTTAACTATATCTCCCTTACCCAAACCAGAACACTCTAGTTATCAAGGAAGAAATATATGTGTAGGTGGTGACTCTGGAGTCGAAAAGTAAAAGGTTCTAGCACTTTCTTGCTCTAGCGGTTCTAGCAAGATTTAAAGACATTTATATTTAACGTACACACAATGTTACTCTCGCAGCAATTCATATCACAGTAAGCTCTGTACCCCCTAGTAGTTCTCGTCTTACAGAGATTACATGGAAAACCGTTTTGATGACAGGGATTTATGGCTTCAGTCAGTCGGGAAATGTCGACCTCGCCGCTGACTGCGTCTACGACCTTCCCAGTTATCGATAGACGTTTCGTACTGCGATACGCATGAACACATACGGACAGGTCGTTGGGTCGTTTTAAATGTATGAGAATACCGACAATGGCAGTAATGTATTTCTTATAACTAATATTACGTATATTGTTTTTTTTTATTATATAAAATTGAGGTAGCAAACGAGTATGCAGATCATCTGCTGCTATGTGTGTCTGATCAATTTAAGACAAAATTCTAAGGAGGACTAAGTTGGCCTCGGATAAATGTCTCCCTTACCACATCCTTTAAAGAACATTCAAACACCTTACTTGATGGCCACTAACCAGTCCTTCCGCCAACCTGCATTCGAGCAGCGTGGCGGAGTATCCTCCACGCCTTTCCCAGTTGTTGGAAGAGACCAGCGCCCAGCAGTGGGACATAAAAGTTGCGGCCATTAACACAATGATTCAATTTGCAGTTTACACAAATGTCTTCTTCAGACTAGAAGTAACGACCGCCTTTATACATTAACGGCGGGATCACTTACATAGATTTCGATAATAACGCAATTTACTTGCTTTGCAGCATTCGCCTTATCTTTAGAACAACCATGCGTTCAGTACGCATTATCTTCTCGTGATTTGTAAACTGATCGCTCCTAAGATATCTCACGGTTTTGCCAATTTGTATAACCAAAGTTCCCTTGATTATCAGCTGCATTAAGACATTAAAATATAACTAGAGTATTTTAACAGTGCAATGCATTAAATCGCTTTAATATTGCCTCGTAGGATTACGATAACGAGTGCCACAATAAAGTTAATGGTCATGATAGCTATTGGACTAGATCTACCTATATGACGTTCATTTATTGTATTTGTATACCTTACTCGTGTGTCGTTTGATTCTTGATTTTAATAGAAGCCAGCATTAATAATATTTTAGACTGAACTTAAGCAAAAATTAGCACACAAATAAACAATTTTGAAAACATTCGTGGGTTTCGTTCTGAATGATGCGAAATTTTCTATTCCGTTAAAAATTACAAACAAAACCCACTGCCGTGCTATGACATCTTAGTCTCGAGTACCTGGACCTAAGAAGCAGTTCAAAGAAACGAGGCTCTGTAAACCACCGGATTTACTGTGAGTCAAGACTGCTATATTTGGAATTAAACACAGGTGTCCATACGTGGCAGTTGCTAATTAAGATGTTAGGGTTGATATAATACCTGATGAAGTAGGGTGCATGCTCGTTTCTTCCTTTTATTTCAATTCTCCCAGACTCATATAATTTAAAAGTCTTCAAGGCAAGAATGAATACGCTTTGTTTAGGCAAGCGTGCTTTACTTTAGGCCGCATAATAGCTTCCCATCAGGCAATATTGTGATAAAGCGCTTGTCTATTTCTAATTAAAAAAAATGCATATGAGTAAGAAATATAGAATGAAGGAAGACAATTCATTTTGTAAATGGTCTATAATTTCGCCAATTTAATAACAAGCGTCGGTCCTCCAATGTGCAAAAACAAGATAATAAATTAACGACTCAAACTAGGGCAACGGATATAGAAGAATATGTTCCCGAAGTTCATTTGATGGGACTTAGGAAAAAATCACCAAACACAAACGACATTCTAATTAACGCAAACTTTACGAGCGATCTTTCTTAGCTTAGAAGCGCTGAAATTGGGCGCAATTATGTAATTATAATGGATGGATTATATCAATCGGGCGAGAGTGAAAGCGCGATCGGCCATCGGCGTCCGACGAAGATAAATGTACGTGGCAATTACTGATGCCTTTGTCTGGCGCTAGTGCTCGCCGCACGGGTTCGCATGCTTAGATAAGAGAAGCGACGTAATCGTACCCAGTTTGGGCTATGACCTTTGGAATAACAATGATACCAACATTTAAATGTAGGCGTTATTAGACTGACATTCGCTTCCGGATATCCCGCTGTCACACCATTTCTGGCGTTGTTTTAGTAAATTTTTTACGATAAATTCAGATGATCAAAGTTGTACGTACAACAAACTATACTGTATGTACGACAGATCTATATTTTTACACAACGACAAAAGTAACTTTATATTGTTACTAAATGAATATTTATAACCTATGACGTGTAACGACTAACATAGGCGGTATACGCAGTTTAGTTGATTACAACCAGACGAAAAAGTATGTAAAGAGTTTAGATGATGGATGAAAGATTTTTATAAACTGATCGAGTAAAAAGAACACAATAATGAAGCTTAGATGACGGATGAGGGATATTTATCAATTCTATAACCAAAAACAACAGAATAAGTTCGTAAAACAACGGTCAAAGTTACCAGTAAACGGAGAACTTCACGTGCAATCGCTATCTATAAGAACAGCATCTATTACTCGATCCCTAGCCACGATTTATGGTGAGTCGGCTCAGCATGTTCACCTGGCGCAGTTGCGTGAGGCCAATTTGTCATACAATTACCGTGCACACACCTCAATTGTGCAGTTATCTTACTTGGCTGGATGGGACCGTGAGTATGCTCTTGTGGTCGCTCCGCGCTATCTTATACCAAGTTACCTTTTTACTCGACTGATAAAAACCGTGGATTTTGTGGAAGCGACGAATATATGACGAGAGTTCTTACTCATATTCTTGTTGAAATACACCTACGTTAAATTGCGTAATTTATAATTTTCGTTAAATAATTCCAAACGTTCACAAGAGCCATGTTACTTCTTATTGAGTAATCCGTCCAATTTCTACGTTTTACGTTACACTGTGTCGTAAAGTGCTCTTCAATTCATTAGCGATCTCACGCACCGGCTAAAAGGGCCCGCGGAGCGCGAAAACGAGAAAATTCGCCGTCTCACGTAGATAAAGTGTGATAACAACCAAATAAACACTTAACACTGCTTTCCAATACCAATAATGATCTAGGTTGGACCTCTCCAGCTCAGTGTGGCGTACTGAAAGCTTCCTATGAGAAAGTTTATAGCGCTTTCCTCTTAAATCACCGACAATATCTACATAGGCCGAGTTTACACGCGCGAAATCAATTTACGCGCCTGCCTCGCTCGGTCGCCTCATTATCCGCAGCCTAAAATTGTTAATAAATGAAAATAAAAACTGTCAAGTATTTCTATCTAATTGCTAGTTGAATAGTTAGCATGTTGGGACACTATACCTGTGTATACTCTTTACTTCAGTGAACATCGTGTCAGTTACTAAGCAATAATAATTATTTGTATTAACAATAAAGGTAATAAAAATAAAAGTCAAGACCTCTTTGTTTTCTTTTCTTTCAGAAAAAGTAATCAATTACAATTATCTTCCTGCAAGCAACGCCAACCTAATGAAACTATAAACTAGAGAACCTGAGGTTTATTTTATTCCGACTCAAATAACTTTGTTCCAACGATTAAGTATACTTTTTTTATAACTTTAATAAAATCGATAAAAAATACTTAAAAATACTCGAGACTACCGAACAGTAGAACATGCGACATGTATCAACGTAAAAAATTTGAAATCCTGCTGGGTTCGCACGGTGGAAACGTCGACGCACGCACGGAACGCCACACTCGATACTCGTGTTGCGATGCACTGGTTTTGCCGAACGGAGATGTTCACGTAGTAGGTACATTATTTTAAACGTACAATTATTTTAAATGGGGGAAAGTGTGGGTGCAGCATAATGGCTAGATGTTGAGGGAAACGTGTTGGTTGTACTGAACGATTCGTGGATGTAGGATACCTACCTGCGTACGTCTTAAGTCCTGAGGTTTCACTGACACTGACTGTAGTGGACCGAGTATTGGACTGAGATTGGACCAAAATCCACAAACTAATGGAAATATATATGCCGTTAATTGAGTGTATTTGTATACCTTATAATTAATAAAAACATTTGATTCTTGATTCATAAATGCGTGACCCATATGGCGGAATGGTCTCCGGCCGTTTGAAGGATCCTGTGTTCGATTCTCAGCGAGACAGTCGTAGGAATGATAAATAATTATAGGTAAATTTCTGCTGTCGTTCTGCGTGTCTGTGTAGATCTTGTGTATTGTCCATGGCACCCACGACACAGGGGATCCCAGTGTGGGGGCTATGAGTGTGAACCGTCATTTTATTTTTTAATAAAAAAAGTTATATAGTTATGAAGTTTATGCTGTACATAGAGTATCTCTAGTCTAAACGCAAATAAAAACAAACAGTTAGAAATTTGGCTGGGCCTTTAGTAAAAACTTAAAGCGTTCCTTCAGAGTTTTAGTACAGTGAAGGTATAGTAGAAAAAAATTGAAGAAATTCTGTAGTGTTAAACATAATAATGACGCACAGTTAACATATACATCGTTTTCAAGTCCTGACTATGTTTGTCTATGGTTAATGAAAAATAACATTCCATAACACGAGCTGATTGTAGCAACCCTGGGCAATAATGTAAACAATAACTATAGCAAGGACATTAAGGCGTAAATCGCACCCAATAGTCTAAATCTCAATCAAAGCCATTAATGGACAGTAAATATAATTATATTGTCTTCCATAAACTGTTAACTAGTAGTTGCGCACGGATAGGTAATGACCGCCAAGATCATTAACACAAGAGTTCTAATAAATTACTTTGCAATATTGTGTTCGTACATACATACGAATAAGTATGAATTCCCAACAAAATGAAAATAGTCGTTTTTTTAAACGTCCGCGTTAAAACTAGAGAAAAGTACCTATCACTGTCGTCATTATTTATATCGTGTAATAGCAGACTAATTGTAAGTATGAATTCCCAACAAAAAATTCCGATATTTTTCCCACGCTTTTTCGAACTTTTTTATCAAATGATGGTGATAGATAGATAGGGTATAAACCATTTCAGCACCAATCAACCAATTTATATTTCAAGAATTCTAAAAATCACTTACGTCACATAAAGATAATTTTTAAGTGATAACTTCTTATAGGAGGTAACCCGCTTTGTTACGTAACGCGGTAAAGCGCCAGTCTGGCTTCTTTAAAAAAAATTTAGTCTAATATAATAAATTAAATAAAAAATATTATATTATTGCAATCAGTTTGAAATTTAAAAATACAATTTTAAGTTTTCACTTCTGTTGGCAGTCCTCATCACAGCTTATTATTATTTTATAACTTGGAGGTAGCAACCGAGCATGCAGTCCACCTAATGGTAAGTGGTCACTGTCGCCAATGTACATCTGTAATAAACCCAAGACAGGATCGAAGTTCTTTCTTAGGTCGACCATAAATACGTTGCTAGCCTAAGTTGGAAAGCCTAGGTTAAATATCTACCTGACCACACCCTTCAAACCAGAATACAGCAGCAAGAACACTTCTGTTATAAGGCAGAAATAGGTGTGGCGGCAGTGCCTCCGCAGTCGAACCGTAAAAGGTTTTGCCACCCTCAAAATTTATAGCATTAAATAAATTTTACATATTGATGTACATAAGATTTGTAAATAATTTCCTCAAAACTATAAAGAATATGTTATACCTATTCTTCGTAATATTCAAAATATACGTACTTACAAAAATATTTTTAATCGAGCTCGTCTTTCTTGTTCGCAAGCAAGTCGTTCTTGTTGCTAATAAGCGATGTTATCCATACTTAAATTTGAATATAAATTGAATTAATTTGCAAATTACATCTGGTGACAATATCTTCATAATAATCATAATCATATGATATTATATGATAATGGATATCCTTTATTGCATCAGACATTATTATTATAACATAATACATGTACCTTGTTAGGCATATCAATTTGTAGGAGAGGTATCTAGAAGCAATACGGCATATCTTAATATGTCGATCATTGAAATTTAATTTGATATTTTCTAATTGATAATTCTACCCCTTCGACCTCCTCTGTTTACACCGAAGAGCTTCTTCCAACTTATCCTAGTGAACACACTAGGTTGGTTGTAGGTTAGTAGCTATAACAATAGCCAAACAACTAAATAAACTGTAAAATCGTTCACTGCTAATAGCATTCAAGACAAATTACTAACAAGTTTCACATGCATACTCGTATATGCACATTTGACTTTGAAACTTACTCTATGTGGGCAGTGAAGAAATTTTAATCAATAGTTACATACAACATTAGCTAAGTAGCTGATAAATATTAGAATCAGCATTGTTTGCCGGGATAATTCAATTATCACAGTTACTTAATATTGACAGCAGACAACGGTGCACGTATGACGCATTATGCGTATCCGCAGTTAGTTATCTCGCCGCGCCGCCTTGGCGCGCTCCGTCTTATTCAAGCCCGGACACTCCGTCTATAATCCCATTGAGTGTGGTAGACGCGTGTACGGCTAGATTTATTATCGGGTCGCCTATCGTTTCACTTTCGAAGTCGTGTTCGGTGCGAGAAACGTGTGGGAGACAGTCGTAAGGCCCGGCAGATTGGCTGGTGCGCTTTCCCTGAGACAGTCGTAAATAGCGAATTCATTTCGAATAACATAACTGCTCGGATTGTTTATGCTGTACGCTAGATTAGATTTAGACTTGACTGTAAATTCTTAATGGGCCCTAAGCGGGATCGGAGCATTGTGACGAGATGATGTACAGTATAGAAAGTCGGATGGGTGCGCCACGAGGGCTGTCACATGGGGAGCCCACAATGACTTTCAATTCAACCGATTCGTTCAACAATGAGTATCCAGCAACCGAGGCAATGAAGAAAATAAATGTTTTTAACCGTACATATAATGACGAAATATTTGTTAAAAATGATACAGGAACAAACGAGATTAAGAATGAACTTGACAAAAATATCAAAGTTAACAATCTAAGTTGCAGTGTGAATTTGTACGCTTAGCATAGAAATGCGAATTGCAAATAATATTGATAATGAGCTGAACAAATTGTATGCTTGAACAATAAATAGAATCCGTTAATCAATAAAATGCGTCTGCGAGGGAATTCGCACTTTCATAAAATTTACATGACCATTTCAGGTATGCAACCATCTAATGTTTTCACTTCTTAGCAGATCGCGGACCGATATTGTTAGTTTTTGCCGCCACTGAAATCAGAACACTTGTAATCTATAGAAAGTATTGAAAGAACTAAAGCCGAGATCTGAAGCAGACTCACAATTGATTACTTTCGACACTACAAAGTACAAAAAGACTTATCGAAATGAATTCGTTACGACACAATGCATTAGAACAGTGAATAATAAATAGAATGTAGTTGAAAAAAACAAATAAGAATTCGATCTACTGTTAACATTCAGCAATCAAGTTTAAATGTCATAGTTCAGAAACAAATATTTATTATAGACGATGAAGAAATACTAAACGCAATTCAGCTGGCAAGATCCCACAAACGACAACAGGAACAACAGTATGAAAATACAGACAAACAGACGACGACGGACGTTCATAAATCAACTGTATAATACCAACATACGAACACGAGGACGAACGACTGGGACCGAGCATGAAAATTGAACAAACCCCCTTAAATTTCAAAGAGACAGACAGTCATATGGACAGCCGTTTATCTTCATAATGGCGGGCATTTGAAACGTTCCCAGGGAAGTTATTAGTCAGTTTATCCTTATAGGGATAATCTACTTTCACTGATAGACCACCGAGCCACGACAGAACAGTGGACCGGTCGTTATCACAACACCAAATACGCGGCACCGAGCGGTTAGTTATTGAAAAATCAACCAACGTGACAACGAGACCCACGGTGTCGCCGAAGTGAAGGCTCCACGGCATTTGCTCTTAGATAACGTTATTTTTGGTTCCAGTTGTCGAATAAAGTCTTAATTTATTTGATACAGGTTATACGGTTATATTATATTACAAATATCACGTGATATCCTTGTATTTACGAATTATGCGAGATAAGAGAAGGAGATAGATTATGTGCCTTTACATTTTTATACTACACTAGCTGGCTCGACACACTTCGTACCGCCTCCGTTTTTTTTTATAAACCGATTTTTATGAAAACTATATGTTAAGTGAAACTTACAACAATACATCAGTGAAAACCGCATTCAAATCGGATCAGCCGTTTCTGAGATTAGCGAGCACAAACGCACAGACAAACCGACAGACAAAAGTATTTTTTTTGGGTTCTTGGCGAATAAAGAACAAACAAACGTTTGCATTTTGTATACTTTAAGATACAAAAATATATCTAACGTTTTATGCCTCTAATAAAAAAAAGTACGTGACTGTGTCAGTCATTACCCGTAAATGCTTGTTGAAAGATTCTTTCATCAACGAAAATCGGTCAGTTTCAAGCTCGTTTTAACGGATGCCAAAATGTTTGAGATAAAGATTTCAAATGTACTGTAAAGTCGGATAGGTCGTTCGCCTAACGCGGTAAAGTACAGAATTACAAGGTAAAACTCAATCTACTTTTCAATGAATTTTATTGTCTCACTCCAAAGTCCATAGATCACCGTAAGAGGATCAAATTCAGCCCACGTTGTTTTCTCATGTGTACTGTTACAATCGACTCGGCTTGGCCACAGTTAAATATTGCTAGTTATAATTTCGTAAGCTACCGGAATGTTCTAGTCTAATCTGGTCTAGATAATATAAATTATCAAGAGTAACATTCCAGTTGATACTGACATTAATACGGAGTCTATACCCTCGATGTGATTTATGTGCGTTTCATGTCTGTACACCATTACGTATGATAGTTATTGCTGTTCGTCGTATATCAAGCGGGGGACAAATTGAATAGCAAAGCGCGTACGCATAATCGGATACTAAATCAATATGAAGATTTACAGATTGTTACCGGTCGCTGGCCGAGTTCGCGAATGGAGTTGTAGGATTGATGGTCGTACGTGCATCTGTCGATTGAACGATAAGTCTTTAAGGGCGTGTCGGGCAGATTGCATGGAAATTTATATGAGATAAGGTAATGAAGTGACCATTTATTTGGCTTAGAAAATTGTGATGTATACGACTTTGAAAGCATTGTGTACTATCGTGCCTTCTTTGGTCACGACTTCTGTTTAAGGAGGAGGTCCAGATAATAATATTAATATTCCTAACATGTGTAGATCCAGAAAATTATGACGTGTGTTAATTTTAATATTTATCGTAATTGCGTTTTTATTTGCTCATACGTAAGTATACATATGCCGGGAACTGCTGGATGCAAAAGGCGCAGAACCAGTCGGAGTGGCATCAGATGGGGAGGCCTACGTCGAGCGTCCTCTGGACTACAAAAGGCTGAAGGATGGAAGGATGGGGTGTAACGGTATGTCATATAATATATTGCTAGCCTCAATTCTGTCAATTTGACACTCGGTTGAACAGAATTAGCCAATATGCCACTTCAACAGAACAAAGTGTACCGCTTACCCACAACGTGTACGTGCAATATGAGAATCGAAGTACGATCGCCGTACGTGCAATATGAGAATCGAACACCGATACTGATCAGTACTAAAATTATAAATACAAACGTCTGTCTGTTTGTTACCTTTTAAGCTTAAACCGCTGGACCATTTTACTTTTTATCACGAAAATCAATTAATCCTAAGTAGGTGGGACTTTGTAGGTGAGATTTTGTATTCTACTTGCTTAATGCGGGCAGAAGATATAATATAACTATTATAAATGCAAATGTAATTCTGTCTGTCAGTTGCCTGTTCAAGATTAAACCACTGAACCATCTTAGATGAAAGTGGTATCGAGAAAGATATAGGGCAATTTTAACCCTAACATCATCCCTTAAGGGAAGGTTTATATGAAAATTGATGAAAATTGCCGAAGATTTTATCCTCCCTTAGCTTATCACAGAGACACGGGCAAAAGCTAGTATTGTTATAGTTCAGTTTGAATGTACGTACAACAGTAGACCTTCGATCGAACGTAACGTACTAGCGCGCGCACCAGACCGCGGCGAACGATAATGTATTATTGTCTGCGGTTTGCGTATCTATCGATGTGTTCTCTTGTACTGATGTAACTTTATTTGGTCTGCTGAAGCAGAGATGTTGCAATAAATATAGTTTTGTTTTTATATCATTAAGGTAGCTCGTTTAGAATGAAGTCCGCCTGACGGTGAGTGGTAACTCGCCACATCTGTTATCGACTCAAAAAAAGATTGAAGTTCTTTCTTACATCGACCACAACCCTGAGGACTAGGTTAGAACGCCTTAGTTGAGTGTCTTCCTGACCACTTCAAACTAGAACTAGAACAGCAGCAACAACATTGCTGTTATAAGGCAGGGCGGCGACGGGGGCGATCGCCTGGGGGACCCATGGGAGGTCATATGCCCTAAGACCCACGTTCGGACCGCCACTGAACCAGGGTATAGGTAGAACATCGTAGTTCATAAAGCTCCGTTAGATGTCAGTAAACCATAAAATGCACCCTTCAGATCGGTGCCTCCGAACTCCGGAGTCGAAGGTTCTACCAACTTATCACCTTTTACTGTACTTATGAGAGACATTTCGAGACATGTTGCGAGAAATTAAGCATGATTTACGAGAAGGAAGGAAGGATGTTCATCCGGCATACTTGGTTTAGTGTGTTAAGTTTTATTTTCCGCATCTGTATATATTATTACGTTTTAATTAAATATATCGTTTAATGTATTTTCTTGTGTTAATGAAATAATAAAGTATTTCTAACTTTACTTGGTCTGCAGATAAGTTGCAAGAAATTAAA
>DWNJ01002006.1:0-11089 GCA_018250275.1 Udranomia eurus
TATTACGTCCGCAATTTTCAGCTTGCCCAGAATCGAAAGATACAAATCACTATTTGTATCCTGCGATTGGAAATAATACTTAACACTGAAATAGAACGTTCTACTGCCATGGATCTTTCTTCACAAACAGGATAGCATACAGTTCTAATGTGAAGTCGCGAGAACTTGCAGATAAGACGTTTCAAACGATCGAATACGCCATTTGCTTTAATGTTATGAGTTTTCACCACTTGTTTACCGCTTGGCAGGAGGGAGACCAAATAGACCCGGACAAGTTGGAGATCATAAAACTAGCTTCGAACCAGCGTAGGCAGAAGAAGATGAGCACGGAGAGCATGGCAGCGGTGACCATACAGAAGATGTGGCGCGGGTACCGCAGCAGGAACCTCAACAAGGACACGCTGAGGATCCTGCACGCCATCCAGGCCGCGAGAGCGAGACAGCATATACAGTGAGTGGGCATCGCTGTATTTTTTATAAGTAATTTTGATATCTTTATTATAGCAAACGAGCACGTAGTCCACATGATAGTAAGTGGTCACTGCCACCCGTGGACATCTTTAACCAAAAATTCTCGAAGTTGTCTCTTAGGTCAACCACAAATTCTATCATCCATCAGCCTTTTGTTGTCCACTGCTGGACGTAGGCCTCCCCTGTCCTATTGGAAATCCTACCTATTGGAATGCCTCGGTTAAGTGTGTCACCCTGACCACACCCTACAAACAAGAACTTTAGCCTTATAACCAGCCTTATAACAGCAGCAAGAACACTGCTGTTATAATCGTATATAGCATCGCCTGCCTCCGGAGTCGAAACTGTAAAAGGTTCTATCACTTTCGAAAAAATATTATGAATTTGTCCTATCTTTGCCAGAAATTTATAAATCAATTTTGGAACCAATGGTAAGGAAAGTAGACGTTTTTCAATAATATTGGGATCAAGGCTTAACTGAAAAAAATCGTTATGTAACTATCTCCATTTGTATTAAAGATTTAGGCGTACGTAACAATTTCATATCAAATTAAAAAAAAGAATAGGTCATTTAATTAACCGGCAATTCATATGAAAACATTTTTAATCAAATTTCAATTTAATTAAAAGACTCTGTTTTGTAATTTTGTCTGTTGACTCTGTTTTTCTTATTTCGGACTTGGTACAATTTATTTATGTAAATTGTTAGATGTAAACGTGTATTCCGCAGGCGGTTGACCTGCGACATGGAGGCGACCAAAGCGGCGCTGGAGAGCGAGAGGAAGATCCAGCAGTTGCAGATGCAGGCCATCAATGCTCTCTGGAAGAAGGTCTCCACCTTGCAGACTGCGGGTGAATATAGTGACGGGCAAATATTAGGGCTCTAAATTACACACACTACCAGTTTTAAAATTTAAATCGAAGTTTGAAAGGCAAAATTGACTCGCGTCGACACAAATTACACATTTTAAAATAATTAGTTATAGTAGTAATAATGAGGAGGCATCTTAATATTGTAAATAAGTTTTTGGATACATAATGGTACAAAATATTTTTAGTAAAAATTTAGGTGGACCGATTTTTTTTATCCCTGAATATTGTTTTATACAATCAGAGGTGGTAGAACTCTGGAGACATCACGGCTACATCTATTTCTTCATTCATAACAGCAGTGATGTGGTTCGAAAGGTGTGGAAAGTTTCAATATAATAGCATACATACCCTTATCCAATTTGAATTTAATTTTCCAGTTATACCCCCTTTAAACTGATTGCAATGTTACAGACACGCAGAAGCAAAAAGTGGTGGACATGGACGACAACGCGGAAGTACTCCGGCAGCTCACCGAGACGTGCTTCAACTTGCAAGCGCAGGTATGGCATTCGCACGGATTCTGTGCTGTCAATGTGGCTATTTTTTATTTATTGCAAAGATGTTAGTAATAGTATTATTAGTAATATTTTTAAGTTAGTAATAGGATTGAACCAAGGACCTCTCGATCATAAGACCGACACACTACCCATTGAGCTCTTGCTGTTTGATAACTGTATTGTTAGAGCGCGTGTACGTGCGTGTGCATTCATTATATATGTATGTATTGTCTCGGAATTATTTCCTTGTCCCTGTTTTTGTCTTTATCCCTGTCCCGATCCTTATCCCTGTCCCCGTCTCCGTCCCTGTCCCCGTTTTCGCTATTCGGGGCTGAGACGAATCCAAAACACCAAATATTAGAAACGGCACAGTCGTTCTTGAGTCATAAATTGTGTAACTAACACTATTTACGACTGCTTCATTATGGATATTTGAGGGGTAATACCAATTGTTTTCCAGATAGTGGAGCTGCAAGGCTCGATGCAAGAAGTGCTCCGGGCGGTGGGGCCGCGGGACCGCGCCGAGGCGAGGGCCGAGCCGCGCGCCACGCAGACCGACATCACCGCTGTTGTCACTCCGCAGGTCAGTGGAACCTTTGCAGGTATTAGAGATGTTTCTGTTACTACGGGATACAAGAATAGCGCTACGGGATCTCCTGCCGTCGTAACAGGCGACTAGAAGGAGATCGTAGCTTTCGGGCTCGAGGCGTCCAGTTCACGACACCGAACGCAGTTGTGAGTGGCCTCACAACGGCCTACACGAGGTGTTGAATCCAACCGTAGTGTCTCCCCAGAGAAGTGCCTCTATTGGTGGCTGCGTGACGACGGTACCCCTGTTAAGCAACACAAGAGATCACCGATTTTTAGTGGGTGGAAATCCCACATTACCCGGTTCATTGAAACATAAACTGCACACATTTACACGCACGCGCATAGAAACGTAACTAGACGCAGAAACATACATAATTGCAGCCCTATTCTTAAAATAATATTTATATATTTTCATATAAAACAGGCAATACAAGATGGAATTTATTATTTAAGGTATCTATATCTATACCCAACGTACTAAAGGTTGTGAAGTACTATATTATATTCTATATACAGGAGGAGCGCTGCAGCTGGCTGAAGCGACCGCAGTCGCTGGCGCTGGCCGCCGCCCCGCCGCAGCCCCCGCCCGCGCCCGCGCCTCCGCCCCCGCCCTGCGAGCCGCGAGTGTGAGTGTGCTTTTACATTTTATTTCTGTCCGGCTCGAAGGACCAACATTGTCTGTAAAACACTTATTATTAATTAATCCGCCAACAACATAATATTATTTAAATATGCTTTTAATAGGTTTCTAATAGGTTCTAAATAATGATTTTTTTTTGTAGCGAGAAACAACGACTTACCATTATAATTTTGTCAAAATTTTCCATAACAGTCTTGCTATATAATTTAATAGATAAAGATAATAACAAAAAAAAACATTTATCTATCGGTTTCTATAATATATGTGTCCCATATTTAAGAAATTATCTATCGAATAATATTTACAGCGACCAACAGACCGAAGTGGATGGCTTGGATATCGAACGAACCGAATGCGTTATAGAGGACGAGGAAGTGAATATACACGAGCAGATGGAGCCCATCGTCGACTGACGGCCATCGTAGACCTTATTTTAGCTGTAAGGGTCATGTCTGCGGAGCTGGCCAGAGGAGTAATACTCGGAGAGGAACATGAACATACTCTGACGTAGTAGGATTGAATACTCGGATAGACACATAATAGTGGGGGTAATATTCCCTGTGCCGACACCCACGCCACACGATCGAGAGTTCGTGGGTTCGATCCTCACCGTGACGGAGGTCCATTGCACTATTGCCTCGAACCCACTCCTAACACAAGCCGAGCTTAGCTGGAGGGGTTAACAGAATTACTAATATCATACAAGCTAAGTTTTCTTGAACATCTGGACCGAGTATTACTTCACTAGCATTAGCTAATAGCTTGTATAAAGAACTTTGTGTTGATGACGTCCGAACGTCGCTTGGTGTACAATTTTTTTATGAGCTTTGTATGAAATTGTTATTGGATATTGAGTGATCGTGAACTGCCTTTCATCTTTCAATTGATCGTACAAGTATTTTCTACATTTTACGTCACTTATGTATAGAATAGTCATTAATGTTATTATTTGTCTATATACAAAAACAATGCAATTTTTAAGTAAAGAATAATATTTCTTGGTTGGGATTGTAAATTTACTTCGTTATACTTTATATTTTTAAGATAACTTTAAAATTATATGATGAGTTTATATTAACTGTGAGGATTCTAAATCTCGGAAATCATTAATATGTTTCACTTCAGAGACCTCATTTATAAAAGAGCTTATGAGCTCTCTGAGATGAGCTGAGTCTCTTTACATTTAATAAATTTCAATAATTTTACCTAATTTAATTAGATTCTAATCAGAAACTGACGTAATATGTAGAAAAATTGTATGAACTTACTCTAAAAGCTGGTGTTCAGGCCATTAAAGAAGAAACAGAAAACTCTACATACACGATAGAATACTTTATTGGAATAAAATGGAGGAATCGAGTCATAAAGTTAAACCACTATAAGACCACTGTATTGTTAGACTTACGAATTATAAATATTAATTATTAAAATTAATTATCTAAAGTAAGTCGCAATATTATTGGCGCTATTCTTTTTATGCCTCTGGAAAAGCCGGAATGTAGGACTACAACTTACCAAACACCTGACGGTGTCCCACCGCGTCACTGTGGGCCGGAGTCGCGGGAACGCTTGCGCACACTTCCGCGACTCCGCCAATCAAAGTGTCTGTTCTTTTCAGCTTGGCGCTAGTTAGTCATACAAAATGTTGGTTTAACTCTCTATCGGTTGTATTATTTATTTGATTTTCAAGTCATTTTTGTGTTAGGTACATTCATGTGATAACCTTGAATTGTAACATATTAATTGTTTGCTAACAAAACAAGTACATGTAAGAGTGACGTCGTATTTAAAACACCGTTTGTTATATTTAAAACGGCTTTTGTTGTATCCATATTTATGAATGACGTCAGTTGTATTCACAACGCGGTCATTCGTAATAACAACGGCGTCATTTGTATTTAAACTTTTTCTGTAAGAATAGCTTGTGTTAAGTAAATGTAGTGGCCCACACAGGAGAATCGCAACGCCCACATTACGAACATTGACCACACAATAAAATGTTATATTGTTCACAAACAATCACATTTAACATTGCGAGAAATGCATGCATGCAAAAACACAAAA
This sequence comes from Udranomia eurus, assembly GCA_018250275.1. Classification (NCBI taxonomy): domain Eukaryota; kingdom Metazoa; phylum Arthropoda; class Insecta; order Lepidoptera; family Hesperiidae; genus Udranomia; species Udranomia eurus. The sequence goes on from DWNJ01002006.1 coordinate 5,137, forward strand.
TCGAGCTATTTATAGCTTTTATTAAAATAAAGAAAATTGACGCAAATGTCAGCATGTTTTCACAAACGGATACCGAAAATATATTTTAGAACAACAAATAAAATACTAAACCTTAAATTAATAATATTTTGCATATTGTGTAATGGTATTAAGTATTCGTGTGTGCGGTGCCTTAGTTAAGTGACGTCACTGGTGTGTTTTTTTTTACAACACTGACACTTTACGTCTAGAAACTGCACTGTTTATTTAGTATAAGTTTTGTTTAGACTTGTAGTCATAATTTTATTTATATTTAACAAAACCATGTATATAACTGTAAGTTTGATATATAATACGTAAAAGAATAAATATTTACCTAAAGTGATCGTTAGGGAAGCATTACCTTCCTACTGACTTTTTTCTGAGCTATCTAGCTGTATGTCGTTAGTGAGCGTCCACAGATATTTTAGTATTTTTTTTAATGCTCGGTTTTCTAGATAATATTCTATACATATTCCACATCGCTTTTAAAGGATTAATTCAACTGAATATGCATTGACAAGTGAATAGGAATTTCTTAATTTTTATAAATATTAACGAGTATATAATAATTTAATTTCAATAATCTCAATTAGTTGAAGTATTTGACAAGGTTAATTTCCGGAATGCTCTCGCTGGCGCAAATGTATATTTTCTTTAACCCAATTTGTCTATTTAGTAGGTGTGTGGAATATCGGTCTTATATCCCGGCACGGGTTGACAATCGTATGCTTTTAAATTAATTAGAAGTTGAATTTACCCTTGGTTTCGGTTTTTACTCATCGGTCACAATTATTTATTGTCATTAATCATTTCAATTTTACATTAACTGTGGTTATTAAATCCCCATATTATTTTTTGCCATCTATCATATTTAGTTCTTAGTATATTTGAATTTTAGTACCTGCTTCTTAGTCACAAAACTTTCTTCTCACATTATTATTATTGCCTTTTAATTGTTTATTTACTTGTAACAACTTTGAGTATTCTCGTGTGATTCTAGCGTTATTAACTGATAATCCAATAGTTCATCTCCAATCTCTACTTATTTCTTATACTGAAACAAAAGTAACACCCACAATAACTTGATCCTTGTATAAATATCTCATACAATTTATTATATGTATGTACAATAGTTATGTAGATTCCGTTCGAACCAGTACTTATCATCCAATAAGATATACCTATGTCCAATAAGTTATAAGAATATATAGAATACCACCTGTATAGCTGTTAAAACACACTATCCGGGTCGAAGGACCATATGTTTTTTAAATAACTACCCTAAAAGACCATTTTAAGCTTTAATATCAATATTTGTGTTTATTCATACTTTTTTATTGTAAGCATAATTATGTTTTTATCTGATATACAAGCACTGATTTTTATTTAATTATTTTTAAATACCTTTTATATTTTTTAACATTTTCTCTAACGCAATGAAAGTATATTATTTTTAAATATTTACTGACAAGATACAGAGGTTAAGGTAAAAATATTAAGGTCCCATTAATATTTTTTATTTAAACGCTAATGTATGGTACAATTTACGAATAGGATTGGTATAAGAACACCAGTGATTGTTAAGACAGCTTGTAAAATTATATTAATTTATTTTTAATAACAATCGGAAAATGTGCATTATGTACTGTGTGTAATATTTATTTTTTGTCATTTCAATGTAAAATTTCGTTCTCGGTATGGAAATATTGTTTAAAATAAGTGTGAATAATTTAAAATAACTTTCAATATATGTCACGATGTTTACTGTATTCCAGTTTTTGCTTCCGGAGAAAAACATCAATTTTATTATTTAACAAAATTATAGTATATTTTTCAGTCACTAGTATGTTTAATTTTTAGTCAACTAGAATTTATATCTTTATCTTATTTTTCATTTCCTGTTTATCTAAGAAACCACTGTATATGGATGAAGTTGAAATAAAAAAACTTGATTTTCTTACCAAGCACGAAATTTTTACCGTGATGACTATTCATCGAATCTCTACGCTTGTGCATTATTCCGAATTTTTACTTAGTGTACTATGTGTAAACATTTTAATAGTTATATACATATATGTTTTGGTATAAGATTATTTCCAAAAATTATGGCAAGCGTTATTAATATGTCCTTTAAGAAGTATGTTTCTTTTAATTTAATATTAATTTTTATGGCGGTTACATTGATCGATAGTGTGTATAAATGTCGAAACATAAAATTTTAAGAGCACTTTACATTAAACAAACCGTTTAACTTGAAATATGCAATATTAAACAGTTCCGTCACAACCATAAGGGCACATGGTGCCCTTGACCTCACGTGGGCCCCGAATGGATTACAAAATTTACTTTTAAATCTACCGAAAATTAATGCTAAAACTTGTAATTCGAGTTAAAATGAAAACTTGACTCTAGATGATTATTAATTTAGAAATTATAATTCGCTACTTATTACTTTCCAAGAATTTGAGGCCCCCAATTCTGTGTGTGGCCAAGGGCCCCGACATGCCCTACGACGGAGCTGATTCTAAAAGTCATCTTTTGGCACTGACAATATTACTCGATAACATACGAATAGATCTGAATAAGATTACGTTGTGCTACTTCGATCTTAAACATTTTCCACCAAACACTGTTTCAGTAATAGGGGTACTAACTGTCTACTAGTCATTTTAATGTCATTCATTTGTTGTAAGTTGTTTTTTGTAAGCAATATCGTATGATGTATCTGCTGTTCGCTCAGACTTTTATGTCTCTTTGTACAATTATTTGGCTCTGTATTGATAAGGAAGAAATGAGTCGAAAAGCCTCCATTCTTGATCTTTTTACAGAATTATCATTTGGTTAATGATGAAATGAGTCGAATAAACTGTGTTAAACCGTTAGCCTGGAATGTCCTTTTGAGAAGTCGTCGTATACGGCGCGAAAGGCTAACTTAACCTTTAGTAAGACTCGATGTTTAATAACGAAGAAGAGGGTCGAAAAATCGGCATTCTCGGCCTTTTGTCCTTTTTGGAAGTTCTCTTCTTGGGATGGTCCTTTTGAGAAGTCGTCGTAGACGTGCCCAAATGGCTAAATTATCCTTTAGTTAGACCCGCGCGTTTTAAGATTCTTATATTCTTTTAGTGAAATTATTTGATCTATATAAATTACGAGGAATTTAGTCGAAATAACTGTGTACTTGATCTTTTTAAGAAGTGATATAGGTGTGAAGTCTAAGAAGCGCGCGAAAATGTCTAAATAAATCTTTAGAGAAATTCCTAACATTCAGTTTGTCTTTATCCGTAATTGTTTTGCGATGGACGAACAGCAGATAGTCATGCGTGAGTTGTATTATTATTGTAAGCGCAATCTATGCATAGCTTCTTAGATGCACCCGACTGTCCCTGAAGGAACCAATTTGTTTACGGTTTACTTTCATTACAAAGTTTTAATTGTTTGTTCTACAATTGTTTTGATAGTGATACAAATTCAACAAACAATTGCCGAGGGCCGTCGCACAAAGCCGCGGACCGTAAAATTTTCCTTCATTCCTTCAATCATTCACTCCTTCGGTATTACCATAACAATTGTAGAATGAATTGGCATTACGCAGCTACGACACACCACCGGGCTATTTTTGTTTATTTCTACCAAGACTGACTAAACTCGTTTCAGTTCCATCAGCCACAGTCGGGAAATAGTTTTGTACACATCTATAATATTTGCAATATTTGGTAACAAGATAACAATGTTCGGGTGTTAGTTATTTTTTGCTAGAATACAGGCTATTACAATGTGTAGGATTGATTTTGAAGTAAAACTTCTTTACGCACGCTCGACACGGGGAGCAGGCTGGTGAATGCGTTACGAAAAGTGTTATCGGGCGAGCCGAATGGAAGTTGAAGTGAAGATGGTCTGAATAGTAGTAGTAATAGACTTATCTATTATAGAGAAAGGAAGAGTTACGTTTATTTGTCATATATACATACATTTAGATGGAGCTAAAGAAGTTTTACTTCAGTAGTGTGGTCTAAAGCACACTCGTTATGAGTTGACGCAGCTTATTATATTGTAAAAGAACGTCAGAATAAAACAAAATTGTAAAATTAACTAATAACCATAAAAAACTTAAAATCAATTGATCAATTGATGACCAAACTAATATGATCAAAAATTTGCTATAAAGAAATCCGAAATACATTAAATTATGCTTGACTTATTATATATTTCTCCTTATTTTTATTTTGTTAATTGGAACTGTGTGAATATTGTGGAATTTGTTATATTGTTTGAATTTATTGAAATTAAATTATGTGTTAATTTATCATCGCTAGAATGTATTAACATTTCAAATGTTTTTGCCGCAAAATTGAAAAAATAATACACGTTGAGGTTTGATCGGGCTTCATTTTGTAATTTGCGTTTTAGTGTAATAAAATTGCCAGAAGCGATGTAATTTTGTGGACGCTGTGCAATGATTTACGAGTTTTGTTTGTTAAGTGTAAGTGAGCGTTTGGATTATTGTTACTATTACAGCAATGGACAAGATACAGAATGTCCTGGCCGGCGTGTGGAATTTGTTTAAACATAGAAAAGCGTTGAAATAGTTAATTGTACGGTAGCAGATGATGAGAGTGCAGGATTGTTACAAATCGAATTATTACTCGTCCAAATTAATTAACAGGGTAACATGAAAACGGTTAAAAAGAGTTCTTTTTAAAATTAAAATAATAATTACAGCAATGCTAACATAGCCACTTTGCAATAATCGTTGTATACGTGGTATATCCAGTTGAAACCCAAAATAAATTATGCCAAAAATATGAAATAAATAGTTCTAATAATCATATGTTCTAGCAATTATAGAAAAAAAAAACAAGTGGATCTGATGATGTCTAACGAATGTGGTAATTCAATCATTCGTCAAATAAGTTTAAATTCGAAATAATAGGTAAGGGAATATGAAAAAAAAATACAAAATTATATTTTAAAAATATTCTACAAACCTAGTGAACGGTGATGAATGTGATCTGACGAATGTTGTCAATCATTCGTTCATGTCGATCATTGTGCAGTCGCCACGTGGTTCCGAACACACTTGCCGTCCTGAACACTTGTAGCGTGCCCACCTTATTTGTTGTCCTACGTTAAGCCTGTATTTATTATGTTTTATAAAACAAATTTGGAAAAATAGCGTGTTTTATTTATAATACTTTCTTTAACTATTAATGCAATTTTAAACGAAAACAAACTACCATTCTTTCTTTTTCCCTAGAAACTTACCTAGCATCGTAGTAAACCTTTTATTATAAGGAATAAATACATATAAAGTAATATAATGTATCGATTAATTTGAATGTTTATAGTCTAGCAATAAATAGCACAACATAGTTTCTCTAGGATTAAATAAAATGATTAACCTTATAAAAAAAACTCCGTGTAAATAAAATAATATTACCCATTTAAAGATTAATTTATTTTTCAATTTCATCAGTAAAAATATACAGTAATACCTATAATATTGACGCATCCCCACCATCGTGTCAAACACATAATCAATGTACAAATTGCAGATTTTATAATTAATTACCTATATTATGATTATATTTAAAGCTATCCACTAAATCTAGTGCCACTTAATGCTTAAATTACTATAAAAATATATCATAAGATATTTGAACATTACGCCGTTACTTAGGCGATTATCACACAGCGCGTCAGATGCCGGTTAACCGATTCCGTGCGAATGGCACCACAGTGGTGCCATGAATATCTTTTGTGTATGGCGTGTGGCACCCAAGAGGTGCCAAACTTTGAACACCTAGAACTCAAATAAATTGGCATTTATCGAAGGTGCTCTCTAAACAAAAGTGTCGTTATTTGTCACGCAGATCCTTCCTAGGGTGCCGTCTGCAGGATTTAGCGTGATTTCGTAAAACTCAGGGATTGTAAA
>DWNJ01002007.1:0-11086 GCA_018250275.1 Udranomia eurus
AATTATTTAATTTCTTTTGTTTAATGTTTTCTAAAATTGTGTGTGTTCTTAGCTTCTATAATAGAAGTAGCCGATCTGCTATTTATTATTAAAAATATTACTGACTTCATGACAGTTTTATTATACCTTTTCTATGTTTATTTTAAACAAGATTTTACTCACAACTTTGATCGCGTCTTCATTTTTGTCCAAATTACGCCTTGTTCATTAAACAAAAGAAATTAAATATTTTTTTTATGAAGTATATAAAAAGACGTGTTCATAGTAAGAGCTAATAATAGAAGCTTATAAAGACATAGGAACCATAGTGTTTTGCTCCAACGATGCATTCCTAGCGCTGTGGACAAAATAAGAACTCTTCGCTTAAGTGTGTCTCCGTGTTAGCTCATATAAATCTAATCGACAAAAATTGTATTTTCAGTTTAGTTTTAATCAGCAATTAAAGAAGTTTAAGAGAAGTAGTCAATGAGACGCAATCTCTGACAAATCATTTAATTTTATCATAAATATGGGTTACAACTGATTAAATCTTGAAACATAGCGAAACCGTGATCGCTTCGTATGCTAATAAAATGTAAATAAAACCATCGTGACTTTAAATCCCTGATTGTTTCAATGACATTTAAATATGTTAAGTATGTACATCCGTATGTCAAAGAGGATTTATGAAGTAATTATCAGAACTAGAGATCGCCGAGCGGTTGACAAAATTGACCGCAAATATATCATACAATTATCGGTTGTAAAATATTTATACTCTTATACCTTTAATGTCTATACAAAATGACATTAATTGTTTGACATTTCCGATACTCACTTCACTCTCGATTCAGTATTTCAAATGGCGTTCCGTGTATCAAATGGCGGTCTCTATGTAGGTGTGTGCGTCAAAGGCATGGTTGATTCGTAATGGTTTATTTTACTAATTTAATGTATTTCTAATATATTATTATATAAAATATTCACTTTATGCACTTCTTCTTCGTATAAACTTTGACTGTGCCATATCTCATACTCCTTCGTACATGTAATTGTCGTAAAAAGCTTACGAAATTTTTTGCTTCGCGTATATTATGATAATAATGTTCATCACTATCATCATTACTGCACCCGCTAGTACAGAATGTAGAGATTAAAAAATGAAATATATAAGTCCACTGAGTTTGTTTGTAGGTATAATAAAAGCTATGTTTAGAATCGGTGGAATTTATGGCGAAAATTATAAAATATATAATTCGATCTGATCCGACAAGTGAACAAACGTACAAATTCCTTTAAATTGATCCAGAATAATAATTTATTTAAGATCTACAATTTAAATTTATAGTTTCTCACCTTTCTTCCAAAGAACAATGATATAACATTTTATATTAAAGCGAGAAATATTTTTCTATAACACAGTAATAGAGGCAAACTAGCAGTTCCCATGTTTTATGCGATTACTAAATATATCATCATAAACTAAATCTTACTGCATGCTTATTATAGTTGATAACTATATCTATACGAGTATACATATGAGTATAATAAATCGGAAAGTGAGGTGTCTGGGCGTGGTAGATATTTAAGAGAAAGCAATTTAATTGTCTTTATTTAAAGAATAGAATCCAATATTATTTTAATATTACCTTTAGAATTTTTGTCGGTTTGTCTGTGTGTTTGTGCACGCTATTCTCATAAACGGCGTATTCGATTTGAATGCGGTTTTCACTGATGTATTGTGGTAAGTTTTACCTAACACTTAATGTTTGTTTCATAAAAATCGATTCATAAATAAAAATGTAGTGGGACGGGGACGGGGAGGCGGTACGAAGTGCGCCTTGACAGCTAGTTAATAATAAGAATGAAGACTACCTACTGTCCATTGTTGAAGTCCTGCTTCTGAAGACTAGGTACTATGGGAAAGATGTAAATAAGTAAGTGTGATTACGCTTTAAACTAGATCACAAAAAGCTAATAGTGCTGCTATTTGGCAGATTTTAGGCATGACGGAGTTAACAGGAACAAATTGTATAAAATTTTGTAACGTTTAAAATTAAAGGAAAGTCTTATTAATGATTTCTTAGAAGCAATATTTATTCTCCTTGAACTATAAACAAAATTTAACAATGTTTTCGTTTTGTTCTACTGCTTAATGCGGACTCTAAAATCCAGACTACGAACAAGAATTGACGCCGTTGAATGCCAGCTATTCCATGGACAACGCACCACTCCAATGCATCTATTCTTACAGAACCTAACATCCGTACCAGATTGTCAACAACTTGTAAACTGTTGTGTGCTTGTTGTACGTGGCCTGAATAGCTCGAGATAATCTAGAGAAGCAAATTGTCGTTGGTGAAGTGGCCGCAAGGGCTGCTCCCGCAGAGGCTCGACAGAGCAAACGGTTCGTTGTGGCTACAACCCTCAGCCATGAGGACGTAGAAGAAGAGAATTACGATGTAAATCAAGAATTTAGTAATAGCTCAAATCGTTATTACGTAACGGGGTCTTCGAACTCATAAAACTAGAATTGTAAATAAATCACATATATATTATAACACGTTGAAGGCTATATTGTTTAATGAGTGTCATATGAACAGGTGCAATACACAGTAACTAGGGCATATCGACATGTCACGGTATACTGGACTTTCGAAGGATTTAAACAAAATAGGTATGACCACAAATTGTAACTTGTTATTTAATTGAAAAGATTAAATCATTGTGACTATTTAGTTTTTTAATAACGCGAACGCTAATAATAGCATAAAGTTACTAACAATCATTACAAAGCATGACAGCCGGATTGGAAGGCTGTGTTAAATTGTTTACTTATTTCAAGTAAGCCACTTTAAGAGTTTAGGATAATATATGACATAATTAAATTGAATATAATTATGAAGGCAATACTCAGAATACCTAGTCATATTATAAAAAATATCTAATAGGAATCTGTTAATAAATAATTCTTATTATATTGATGTAAGAAAAAAAAATAAGTTAGTGAAAAATTGTGCTTTGTAATTCGTTCACAAGATTTATACTCCAATCCCGTATGACGCGTAATGGCATTATATAAAATACGTAATATTACAACGTATCGAGGAGCGTATGCATCGCTGCATCCATGCGATGGTCTATTGACATGAGCTGGACATCCGCACCGAACTAGACGAACGGTTAAGAGTGTGAGCCGGTGCGATCTAACCACAATCACCTGGCAGTGACCATTTGCGACGAACGCACGGGACCGATAACAAGATTCGCGAAACGTGTATTTGCGTTGCGCGGCTTGCGTTTTGCGGCCTTTGCGGCTCCGACGAACGAACTGTGCGACAATTCCGAAACGTTTTGCGACATTGCACAAAGAAACTTGCGCTTCGTTTTGACAGATTTGCGCAAACGCTCGAAGACTATTTTGCGTGTTTACCGGTTATTTAGTACTTATGCTAGTTGAAGAGTTCCGAGTTTTATAGACGTAATATAATAAAAGTGCGAAGTGATGACTGTTGCTAGATAGTGCTTAACGATTAATTTGGAAGCGGTGAGTGTTTGAAAATCATTTTTGGTTTGCTTTATTATCGAATGAACAATAATTGTTTATCGAAAGTAATGCGCGTAAAGTGCCTGTAAGTTTTCACACGTGAAATAAAATTATTTATCATCTTTTTATGTTCTTTTAAAAAATATTAAATAGACAGATTTAGACCCTAATTGGTAACATCATATACTCATTACTTAAAAATAAGCAAAAGTATTTAAACAATAAGAATATTAAAATGTTTCAATTAATTATGATGACTCGAATAAAACTCATGAAAATTTTACTCTGGGTATAGGATTTTGCTTCAGAACTCAAGAACTCAGAAATCGAGATAAGCGTTGGTAAAAATAAAACAAATATATTTATGTTTTATTTATTCATCGTAGAATATTATTTATTTTGTCCAATATTATAATTGAATTTTGTTGGGTGGCTGTTGCCTAGATATTGTAAGAAAGTTTTATAATTTAAAGTTATAATTAAATTGATTCTAGTTTCCTGTTACAAGGATATTAGAATGCGCGGTAAGTAGAATAGTTATAATTATATATCATTATAGGAATGAGAAATTAATTATGTAATACATTCTCATAACAATGCATTGTGTTTTTATTGCATGTTACAACAATTAAATTGTCAAGTGATTTATTTATTTCAGTTACATGTACATAATTCACACAATAGGTTCAGAGTCTGTTTACATAATTATTTTATATTTTATGTATATCTATTCATTAGTATTCATCACTAATCTTTAATATAATTCATTTCTATTTTCCCCATTACTGGTGTCCATGGGAGGCGACCATGTACCATGGTGGACTGGATGCTCGTTTGTTACCTCAAAGTTATAACAATAACTCACTGCTCACAGCCATCTCTTAGATGGCTGTAAAATAGAAGTCCTTGTTTTCGCTAATGTTAAGTGACATGTTGCGTTAGTTAAGGATTTAGGAGGTTCCTGGTGGGTAGGTGGTAGGTAGGTGCGGGACTTAAAGAATAGCGTTACGGTATCTCCTGCCTGTCGTAAGAGGCGACTTATAAGGGAGTCAGGGCGGTAAGAGTGGGAGCTCGAACCGTCCAGTCCACTAGTCCGGGAAGGACGTCGCTATGAGTGGCCTCACAATAGCGTACACCAGGAAGGTGTTGAGGCGGGCCATAGTCTCCCCGAGAGATTAACCTGATGAGGCGACGTGCTAGTTGGTACTCAGAGGGACAATCCGTCGGAGTTCCTGGGTACCCCCACAAAGCACAGAAGGCCACCTAGAGGTTTTTACTGGATAGGTGAATCCGACATAAACCGGTATCGCTCCCACAGTATCGGTTACCTTTGCCCGCATCAAAAAAAGGTAAGGAGTTAGGAATCATATTTAGGTAGATTTAGTAAAAGAAAATTTTGCGATAGGAAACCTCTAAATATTTAGGTCTCTGTTAAAAACAGGCATTGAAGGACATTTCAATTTTATTTAACCAGAACATAGCAGCGTGGAAATGTTATGTGGCAGAAGAGCACCTTGAATTGCAGGCGTGCTAATAAAAATAAGTGTAAAATCTTATTTATTTTATATTGCCCTTGTTCGTCTCCTACCCATTTGCAATTTGTTTTATAAAATCGTTGAAACTGACGAGTTGCGTGCAAGTCCGGATTTTTTTCTGTACAACCTTTTGCTATAAAATGGCTTGCTTAACAGTAATCTATATATATTATAAATAATATAATAAATTTATAAGTGATTGTTGTTTGTTTGAAAGATATCTAATAGAAAGTCATTTTAGGGGTCTTTATTTAAAGAATAAAAAAAAAAAATGTTTTTTAGAATTTTAGTCTGTTGGTCGGTGTGTGTGTGTATGTTTGTCTTTGCGTTTGTGCACGGTAATCTCAGAAACGGCTGATTCGATTTGAATACGGTTTTCTGTGATGTATTGGGGTAAGCTTCACTTAACGTGTAGTGTATGTTTCATAAAAAATGGCTCATAAATAAAAAACTTGTGGGAAGGGGACGGGGAGGTGGTACGAAGCTAGTTAATAATATAACTTTAAACACAAACAAAGTATTACCTGGACGTTTTATCTATTAACCTAAAGTAAAAGATAGCAATGTCAAGCTAACTTCGTGGGGGAAAGCTGTGTGAGCAAGAGAGATTCTATTCTCTTCTCTTATTTCTATTCTATTCTATAGGTAAATAGAATCTTCCTATGACGTGGCTGTGGCTAGTGGTAGTCAGGGATTGAGAACATCGGTAGGATAAAAACTCTGACGTTAACATTTACTCCAATATTATTACTTTTAAAAATGGGCTTGTATGTTTGTCATTCTTTCAAAGGGTTTTAAATTTAACTCCTAGGTAAGTTGTCAATTTGACTCCTAAAGTTGACGTTATATACATTTAAATTTCAACTTAATTTTTGTTACATAAAGTTAACTTAACTTTTATAAGCGGTCGGCAACGCGGGGCTGTACCGCGAACCGAAGTTGGTAGAAGTAATTAATCGTATTAGATTTACTTGTTTTGATAAATACAGTGGAACAAAAGAACTACCTGTCATACTCGCCGTAATTAATGTAGTTAAAGATTATTATGTGCTATTATAGGATTAAGGAGTTCACCAGTTCCTGTTGCCTACTGATGGATTTCATTGGTTTTCAAGCGATAAACAATTTTACCCATTAATTTGAATAAAATTCTATAAAAAAAAATACGTTTACCGATAATTTCAAGTTTTTTGTAGTTTATTGTACTGTATTGTATTATAAGCTTTCAATAAAATACACAGCAAGAAGCAGTCGTTTTAAGTTTGTTTGTTTAGCTACAAATAGTTACAATATACATTCGGAGGAAGATGAATAGTACAATTGAATAGTCAGAACGTGCTTATGACCAGAATATGCTCGAGACATCTGAAAGGACAACGTACATACGTATACGTTGTTCTGTAATAGAATGAAATTTATAACCATAGAAAACGGTACCTAGAGAACATTGAACTAATTTATAATTATAATATCATTTAATAACAATAACAATAATATGTAAAATTACAGAAGAGGCATTTAGCAGTTTTAGATATTCAATTGTTAAAGACCCTCTTACTACTTCTATATCTTATGACGAAATCTTGTCATGCTGTGTTGTTTCGTTTGGAGCGTTCGAGATTGCTAAGGTTTTGTGTAAACTAGTAGCATTTCAATACTTAGTAGTATCATGTTAATCTCGCCAAGCAAGTTCAAAGAAATGGGTTTACGAGAATGTCGGATCGACGTTCTTTTTCGTTAGTTCAATTACAAATGCATTGAAACCCCCGAAGATTAAGATGGAACGCCGCGATTAAGTATGTCTCCCTGACCACACTCTTCAAACCAGGACACATCAGCAAAAACTGTTATAAGGCAGAAATAGGTGTGGCGGTGGTGCCTCCGGAGTCGAATCGCAAAAGGTTCTACCACCTTCAAAGTCAAAGTTGTTTCATGTCTCTCAATGATGGAGTTGTAGCTCGCTGTATGGAGGTAGCTTAATATCTGTCATGGCTGGTCTTAAGTCTCATTCTTAATTGTAAAGAGAAATTTAACTAATGATACGTAAACAATTAAAGATTTTAGGTCGAGAGTAATTATGTCCATCAGAAACGACCACAGATACTAGGTATCTGGGTTTTCCAAGTACAGTCGCTATGGAGATGTATGTTGACGAGGTGGCGTATTCTTCTATATATGGTGTCCCAGAAAATTATCAATACTGTTTGTCTTTATATCTATTATCGCAATTTTAACGGTGTTGTTTAAACAATGAAGTCGTAGAGAAATTCCTATTCAGATTTCAATAAAAAATTACACCTGTTTTTTATGATTGTGAGGTAGCGAACGAGCATGCGGTTCACGTGATGGTAAGTGGTCGCTACCGCCCATGGACACCAGTAATCAACCCAAGACAGGCTCGAAGTTCTTTCTTTGGTCGACCACAGGTGCGTTGCTGTCCCCGAGGACTAAGTTGGAACGCCCTTCAAACCAGAACAAAGCAGCACGAACACGATAAGGCAGGAATTCGTGTGTGCTATTTACAAATAATTCATTGATTGGCTGTGACTACTTAATATAAGATGGTACTTCAATTATTAATACGAGTAGGTACATAGATTTGTCCTTATGTTGGTTACTTGTAAAACAGATGTTTAAATTTTACAACGTAACACTTAAGGCTTATTTGAATTTTTTGTTCATTTATAAAAACTATTCTTGTTCAAGAATAATTTCCCAGAACACTAAACCAATTTGTGAGTGTTTATAAGGACATAGTTGCACTTAGATACGAAATAATGAACCGTGAAGTTATATGGCCGTGGCGTGTTTTTGTTAAAGAGAACGGTTGAATCTGGGAGCTATCGTTCTATAATTGGAACTATTTAGATAGAAAGTATTAGTATAGACCTATCATGTAACATTTGAAGGTGGTAGACCTTTTACGGTTCGACTCCGGAGGCACCGCCGCCGCGCCTATTTCTGCCTTATAACAGCAGTATTCTTGCTGCTATGTTCTGGCTTGACGGGTGTGGTCAGGAAGACATATATAAAAGAGGGGTTCCAACATAGTCCTCAGGGGTAGCAATGCATTTGTGGTCGACCCAAAAAAAGAACTTCGATCCTCTCTTGGGTTGATTACAGATATCCATGGGCGGCAGTGATCCCTTACCATGTGGACTGCATGCTCGTTAGCTACCTGACCGTCAGAAAAAAATATCTTTGGAGTCTTAAGTGTTCAAAAACGAAATTTTATTTTATTATTTGCTTATCATCTAACAATAGTTATTAACAAATAGTGGTAGAATTGTTGCTAAATTGCTGCGAAACAATCAAAATATTCAAGTGCCCACAACATTTCCAATAAATATTATTTCACCTAGTAAATTTTTCTTTTTACTTAGGTATTATGAATATCTATGCATATGCATATAGACGTTTAAAATATATTCATACAAAAGTCAAATATTATACTATATATAACATAGTAAAAACTAGAAGCAACGAAAACAAGCATTTCTATAAAAAACGCTTTCTCACGGATACATTAGATGTGAATGGCGTTTTTTGCAATCCTTAAAAAACTAAAATTGTCACAAATTTACAGACGTTTATTTTGCTTAAGTAGCGGAATATATTATAGAAGACTATATAAAACGTATGACGATTATATCTTCTTAATGATACCCGTGTGGCCTTGTTGAGCCTGCCATTCCATTGTTGCCCAACTTTGTAGGTACCTAAGGCACTTGTCATATGTACAAATACTATCTTTGTCGGACATCTTTCTCCGTGGTTTAGTTTGTGTCAAATAAAACGTTGCAGTTTTCTTGACACACCATAGGTAATATTATGTTAAGGTCTGACTTAATTTAATATTTAGGCGCATATTTTAATGGAAACGACAATTACTTTTATTTGACATGCTGGTAATCTTCTAGAGCTATGCTGACCTGTCTGAGTAATGATCGGGTGTCGTGAACTGTGAGAGTTACAAAATTGTTATTGAGCCAGCTCAACAAAGGTTTTCACTATTTTTACTTCAATGTTCCAATTGCGTCACCACAAAACTATTTTCTATTGTTGACAAACTGACAATCTTCCGAAGTAACTTCTTAGATTAACGATTGGGCTATGTGAGAAGCTCGTATTATGTGTTTAACACTATTTCTAGTACATTTTCCATATTTTTGAAACTTAACCTTTCAGTGATAGCATGGCTGCAACCCTTTTATGTCCCTCTACTGGGGACAGGTCTCTTCTCACAACAGGAGAATGCCTTGAGTATACTCCACCACTCTGCTCCGATGCGTGTCGGCGGAAGAATTGGTTAGTGACCAACCAAAGTTGTTAGTGACAAAGCGTCGGAGATTTTCAAACCTTCCAATGGACTCCGACGAAGTTTAACGACTATCGGTCGATGTCAACCGGGAACGACTTATTAACGTGCACGGAAGAATCAAGCACGGAAACATTCATCAAACATCATTCAACAACATCATCATCATCACATCATTCATGTTTAATTTAATTATTTAATAAGAGTGAATTATTTGATTCGATATAATTCAGTAACATTCTTATCAATTTCCTCTTGAGTCTCAACAATCAAATTAGGCCTTCAAAGTATGCATATACCTTCACCTTTAAGAATTCGCATTGTAATCGTTGCTAGCGTAGTCCACAGTAGTAATTCTTACGTTTGTTTTAATGTGTAGGGAATGTTTACTGCGAATTGTCGGGCTAAATTTTCACTGATAAGGTAATTTTATGTATTATTAACCAAATGAATTAAATACACTTTCTGTTTTCATGTTCCTTTCGCATATTTGTGGCCATCTCCAAATGTTACAGAACTTAGCATCAGTTTATAAAAAAAAAATGACCATGGATTTGTATATAAATGGAAAATCGGCTTTTATTCCCATTCAAGTGTGGCAGTAGCCTAACAGTTGTCGTACAATTTAATTGTGTTACACCACACAAAAGGACGATTAAATAATCTACATCCAGCAGACAAGTTCGTACTGTGTGATTCTTTTCATCTATTCAGTAGCAGATGTTGATTTTGTGGACCACTGTACACCGATCAAAAGAACTAAAGAGTACAAAATACATGCTTTATCTCTTTTGTCTGCGATTTGTAAGCTGATCCGTCATTACTTCCACATATTCAGTTAGATACGTAACAAAGCAATCTAGGTATAAAAAAATACTTTTACGGAACATATTCAAACGTATAAAAAAGTGTCTAAAGTGTTATTTATTATTCTAAACATTATTATACAAAAATAGAGGGTACCATCCGCACCTGGTTGACACTCCGCTTACTCGAACGAAGCGGTTTGCATCCTCGTTCGTCGCAGTCGCAGGAGTCCCGGCAGAGAAATGGAATACGCTACAGAAATCTGTTTTCCCAGACTCATATAATTTGAAGGTCTTCAAGGCAAGAGTGAATAGGCTTTATCTAGGCAAGCGTGCTTTACTTTAGATCTTCCCATCAGGCAAGATCGGCCATCGGCCAAACGCTTGCCTATTAGCCCTTTCTTAGGTCGACCACAAATACGTTGCTCTCACCATATTCTCCTTTACCACATCTATCAAACCAGAACACTGCAGTTATAAGGCACAAATAGGTGTAGCGGTGGTGTCTCCGGCGTCGAACCGTAAAAGGTTCTACCACCTATCTCAGGACTTACTACAAAAAAATCTGCTCAGAATCTCAAATAACGTGGATTAACGGGAATCAACTATATCTATATTTTCGAAGGGCGAGAAGAGATTTTACTGCACGGTTTAAAGGTCGAAGCCTCGAAGCTCTACAAATCCCTTCTTATTGCTTACCTGGGACCTCAAGAAAGCCTTACAATATTTC
Organism: Udranomia eurus; assembly: GCA_018250275.1. Taxonomy (NCBI): domain Eukaryota; kingdom Metazoa; phylum Arthropoda; class Insecta; order Lepidoptera; family Hesperiidae; genus Udranomia; species Udranomia eurus. The sequence goes on from DWNJ01002007.1 coordinate 10,916, forward strand.
AAATTGACCAAACTGCGTACTCCCAATGAAAGATACGTCCAATGATTTTTTATCTTAGGGATTTTTTCTTTTATTTACGTTAATAATAGGGTTCTTAGGACACCTCATGATAGGTATTTTTTATTCTAGTTTGTTGTAAGAATAAAACTGGAAATTATTTCAAAGTCAACG
>DWNJ01002008.1:0-11084 GCA_018250275.1 Udranomia eurus
GAATTAAAATTATTGTAATATGTGTAAGCGTATATTTATTACAACTCTATCCGAGTATGTGTACGCTATTTTTATTTAAACTTATCTCGTCCGTGCTCTCATTGGTCAACTAATAAGGCGACATTTATATAGCGAGTGCACGAATTGTATGACTTGTCAACTTACTTATGCACTGGTTGGTCAACAAAACTGTCAGTTTGCGTCATGTGTGTCATCTAAATATTATACGTTTATATAAAAGTTGCATGGGTGAGACTTTGTAAGGGCGTACATTTGTATACTGGAGCATCTATTTATATACATGTGCCCGCAGGCGCGGGCGAGCGGCGAGGGCGCAACCGCAGGTACGTTATCTATAATATCATTAATCATATTTTCGCATATTTTCACGTTGTTTACATAACAGTGAGGTGAGGAGGCTCGACTGGGTGATCCGAGTCACACCTATTTTTAATTAACCTATGAAAGCATGTACTCTTGTTTGATGTTTTCGTAGCTACGTCATATCTCATGCAAGCGCGATCAATCAAGCCGTGCCCTTCATTTGATATCATAACTTGCCCGTAGTGTTATGTGTATGAATTATTATTAGTCCACTGTTTTTGTTTATTGTCTCCGTGACGCGGTAAACGTTAAGTTCGTGTAGCAGAACTTGGGCCTATTTTATACTGTTCATTAGTAAATTATACTGCTGCAGTTTGAGTATATCCGATATTGTAAGGGAGACATCTTAACCGAGGCGGACAAGGTCATCTACGGATGTTCATGGGCGGCAGGGACCACGTAGCATCATGTGGACTGCATGTAAGTCCTCGTCTGAGAATGTCAAGCCATATTCATGACAACTACAAAAGGAATACAACCTATTGTTGAAAGTTTATATATTTATGATTTTATATAATGATTCTGCAAGTAATTACAAACATTATTGTCATAATTTCAATTCGTATATTAACAATTTACTTCAAAAATTTTTATTGAATATTTTCAGGCAATCCAGTGACGTGTCTTCGCAGGAAGCCTTGCAGCCGATGACCAGGTCGCTCGCCCGAGGGGACAGCAAGAAGAAGAGCATTGAAGAATTCGACGATGACCTGCCTTTGCCGCCCGAATGAGATTATTAATAAACCCATAAACAAATAGCGAGTTAATGTCACAGTAAACATCTGTCAGCATAAATATTTTTTTTTTACTTAAATGTGTTGTTAAACTTGTATAAATAAAAAACTGTTAATAAAATAAGTGTGTATGATATTACACTATGTTTGATGTTAAAAAAAATATGCAACATACGGGATTTAAAATAAAATGAAATAAAGATTTTATAGTAATATATTTATAAATATCAAATCAAATCATACAGATTCTTAGACTAGAAACATCATACCTGATAAATATTTCACTTTAGCTCATTGACTTTCGTTATTAGTAAATTATTGCTGAAATTGAGACATCACCACTCAGTATGATAACGCAAGTTTTAACTTGCTATAATAATGAAATATGTCATTTGTGTTCTATAGTAACAAACGGTAGTTACAATGGATTATCTAAAATAGGTTTATTTTGTAAGGGTTTTTCTTCCTAATTATTATAACTAATATGGGATGCACATATCACCGAGTGACAAAAACTTTTTCAAGTTGTAACTATAAAATACTCTTTGCTATTTTCAAAATAAAAAAAATCCAAACTAATTAACTAAATGAGAATATTATCTATTTACACGAGCAACCTGTAGTCAGAATTATATTACAAGCATGTATGTATCAACTAATTGTAAGAAAATCTTGATCTACGACATTAAGTATGACGTACAAGTAAAAAGAGTAACTAACTTTGCAGTCAATAATTTTACTAATCGCCTTATCAATATTTATATACAAACATGTTACTATATTTAAGTAGTACATAATAACTTTGTACAAGTAAGTAGTACATTAAACTTAAGTTTGCACAAACGATCCAATTCTTAGAAGTTGTTGAATAACAATGTTGTCGTCACACAAGTCATTTGAGATAAGTCGCTCTCTAATTGCCAATAGCGTAAAACGATTTGTCCCAGATTGCCTGTTTTAAATTTCGTTGCTTTAAAACCTAGTTGATTTATTTACTAATTGGTTTTATTCTTATAAAACTCCAACACCTTACTCTGTGCTAGCAGCTAGCAGCTATGATTTTGATATTCGCCACGATGGTTTGTGTCTTGAACCCTTCACGATTTGAAGCTTAGTTATATTGTGTAACATAAACAACTGTCTTGCAATGTACTGGTTTAATGACAAGAAGATTAAAATGAATTACAAAAACAGTATTGAATTTATAATAATACTGAGGTATCCGTCGGCCTCTACATTGTTTAATATGTTTGATATGTTTATGGTACCTGTACCTTGTTAAATCTACCGTACCTCGTTACCTGTATCCAGTTAAACGTCAAATGAAAAAAAAACTTCGCATGTGATTCTACCGCGTGCCTACGTATTTTTGCGTCACCTCTAATTACGCAACCGCTGATAAATTAACAAAGTTCAGTAACGTACACTGCTTCCCACGTATCAAACGCGTGGCAAACATAATTAAAACCGTATTCTGAATCATCTCGCAATACATATCACCCCAAAATATCAGGTCCTCACCAACTAGCCCCGTTTAGACATGACTTGCTAAGATTAATTACAATAACATTATAATAGACGTGACATTTATTTTCCTTTCAACGATAACAATATCTTACAGCAGAATATACAAACATTTATCGTCCCTGTGCCCAATACCTAGACGTTTGTTTTTCACCGAGATTGACGTTTCACTTATGTATATTAGGCATCCATGAGAGTATATTTGTTATTATCACAATAATATCTTACAAGTATAACATCGGCTTAGCATCAATGTATAATTAACTTACAGAATAGTCCTTCAATACCTTACTTATGTACACACTTTGTATGCTGCTTAACCGTACATTCGTTTCTCCGTAAACCATATAACTGCGTATATGTTCGTATTTGAAAGAATAGAAGCAGTGAAAATCTTGCCAAAATTATGAACTCAATTCTAGCTCAAACAATAAACAGGCAAATATGTGTATCAGATGCGGCGAGATAAGACATGCTACATGTTTGTTTCGAGTACGAAACGCGCATTAAAATTTTACTGAACGCTAATTTCTACTGCGCACATAGGTATTTCACTATCTCTGTAATAAGCACCGTTCGCACGAGTCTCTAAGGCACCATTCTCACTACGTTCCAAGCACTTGCAAATGTTCCTGATGCCTGAAGTCCACTGAACACATTATCACTGCGTATTTCATGACTTAGAAGCGAAGGCTATGATATAACTTTCGCGTACGGGTGCTCCACGTGCCCGTACTGTATGGCGAGCAGCGTATCCTTGCAGCGCTGGTACACCGGCTGCGACTGCTGCATGGTGGGGATGTCGATGGTGTGCTCCAGGAAGCCCACGCGGCTTATGGGGCTGATCACCACGGCGGTACCCGCGCCGAACATCTCCAGCAACTGCAACAAGCAAATAGGATAGATTTATTCTGGTAAAAAATAATTTAACCTACTGAAAGACATGTCAACGGACATAAAACTACTGGGGATAGCACAAAACATTGCATACGGGTTCCTTCGACTTTAGAGGTAATTAATGAAATTTAATTCCTAAGGCAAGAGGATAAAAGTTTTTTTTTCACGAGGACTTCATGCTCGTTTACAGTCCTGAATAAAATTAAAATGAATTTATAGTGTGGAAAATATTTTCGCAATTGTAACTGTCCGTCCGCGTTCATTCCGCTTTAATTAATACAACTTTATAAATAATTTATTCACGAAGGTTAAATGTTATTTCTTTTATGAGAAATTCAATTGTGTCCGTATTACGCACTGATGATTGGCATAACCATTTTTTTCAGTATGCATTGTCGAAATAAACAAATAAATAAAGATTCGAATGTAGTTGAATTCCTATTTTGAAAGTACAAAGTCATTTTGAAACATGAAAACTTGTCTGACAGCTATATTTCATGTTTTTCTATAGGAAATAAACGAATAAACTAACGGGAATATAAGGAAAAATAGCAAACGTTAGCCACTTGCACCAATACGCATTGGACCAGCGTGGTGGAGTATGCTCGAGGCCTTTCCCACTTGTGGGAAGAGATCCCTGCCTAGCAGCGTGACACAAAAAGATGCAACAAAAATTATAAGTAATTTCATTTAGCAATTAAATGAGAACTAACTCCTATTATAATGTATTTTTTTATAGCTTTGAGGTATCAAACGAGCATGCAGTCCACCTGATGGTAAGAGCTCACTGCTATCCCAAGACAGGATCGAAGTTCTTAGGTCCAGTATAAGTGCGTGGCTACCCCTGAGGACTAAGTTGGAACGCCTCGATTAAACTTGTCTTCCTGACCACACCCTTCAAACTAGAACAATGCTGTTATGAGGCAGAAATAGGTATGGCGGTGGTGCCTCCTGAGGAGTGATGCAGTATCGTTTACAATTCTTTTTTAATCCAATTCGGGTCATAAACGACGAAGTTTCGAATCGAGATATATAAAAAAACGCGTTGAATTGATAACCTCCTCCTTGTTATGAAGTGGGATAAAAACGGATTAACCCTTTAACCGCGAAGGTCGGATTAATCCGACAAATATTTTCGTAGTCATTTCGCCAAGGTCGGATATTTACGACCAAAACCACTACTCGGTTAATCTGCCTTTTTGTTTGATATCACTGTATTATATTAAAATAATGTTCATATTTTGGTAAATACTTGATAAAGTAATTATATACAATAGCTTACACTTTAGTTTTTTAATTAGAAGACTTTAAAAATAATATCTAAAATTAAATAAATTACTGATAGTATTTTTCGAAAAGGGTATTGATGTCTAATGCCGATGTCGGAAAAATCCGACAATAAGGAAGGGACATAAGCGATGATTTACTGATAGATAAATCCACCTAATTTAAACTATTTCAGTTTATACTTAAAAGCTTTTTGTTTCATTGCGTTACCAAAATACCTGCAAATATTAGAAATAAAATAACAAAGTAACACTTTCTATCTTACCACCCATACATACACATATCCATATACTATTGAACATCTCTATTTGTTGTAGGTATTTATTTTTCGTTTTAATGTGCTTAGCGCTGATGGTACGACCACTAATGTTAAGTCTAGCGGGTAAAAAGTTAAGGTATTGGCGGTTTATCCCCCCCCCGCCCCTGCTTGTTGAGCTGGACAAGCTGGTCCATGGTGATGGTCTCCTCGGTGACGGCGAGGTCCCCCCACTGCGCGGCCAGCTCGAGGATGGAGCGCCGCGTCACGCCCGGCAGGATCAGACCGTTCAGCGGCGGCGTGCTCAACTGCTTTTCTGCACGAGCAATCATATGATTGTTATAAAGTCGTTGTGTTTTTTGGTTGTTATATCGTTTCTAATTATAAGAGAAACGTATGTGGTTATGGTAGAATTTGCTGTAGGTATTTACGCACACTACACATACACTGTACATAATTCAAAATATAGAATTTACAGTAACTTTAATTGAAATGAATTTTACTCGTAATTGGTTTAAATGTAACCAATTCGTATATGATTCAAATAATTTGAGTACATCCTGGAACTTACTAGTTCGTTACATACGCAATTATATTTTTGTATTAAATTAATTTTTTTAATAAGCAAATAAAACAAAGACTCGTCGAAGATTGAGTCGTCACAAAAAAAATCCAAAAGCATGGAAAATAATTATGATATTAATTATAATGTAATCGCATAAAAACAAATTGAAGACGTTTAAACAATAAACAACATTGGATAAAACAATTTATTTTGATAAAATATGAATACGTATAAAATATGATACCAAGAAAATAACATCTGTTCATTAAAATTTATACATGTTAGAAAGTTACACTAAACTAAGTTTTCCGAAATTATGGCATTGTGGTACAAGCGAACCGCCAGCAAAAGCCTATATTTAATAAACCGATGATGTTACTGACCTCGATTGTTGCTTCAGATATGAGACGAGAATTTACTGGTCATAGGGTCAGCGAGCTCAGCGATAACTGACAATACCGCTTGCCCACGGATAATGACTTGTGAGTATTGATGAAATAATGTGCATAATATACATCACCGTACAATTGATTACTAATTTCAATATCCAACGTATGTAACCACGTGATGTAAGTTTATATGTAGTAGGTGACATGTATGTTACGTTACCACATTTTATAAAACCTGCCTTTTTGATTTTGGTATTTTCCAATGAGCTTAGTTCGATTCATTAACTTAGTAACAACGTAATGCTTACTCTAACGAAATGATTTGCATATCATTAACGAGTGTAACAACGTAACAATGATATCACGTATAAGCGGCGGTGAATTGTCCCTACTGTTCATTTATTATTTGTGATATTTCACTGACAAACTTCTTTGCAAACACGCTCCACGTTATCATTAGCGAGAAGAGCGTGCGTCAAACGATAAAAATAACAATCAGGGGGCAATTTCTCGATCTGCGCTGTGGCTCGCCACGTCTAATAACAACTCTATATGATAACGCCAACGCGGCTCTGTGAGGCTGTTTAATAAACAGATGACTGAAGCGTCTTTAAAAACTGGCAGAAACTTTGGTTTGTACTAGCACTAATCGGCGGTATCGCCTATTAGCAGCAATGTTTGCGCAACTAAGTTAAGCAGTTTAGATTTAATTGTACGAATGATATGATTATGCAATTAAGGGGTGTAACTGACTTATTTGTTACTATGTGTCGGTTACATCCCGCTAACATTCTATAAGCGATAATGTGTTTAGGAGTGTGCCCATTATTATTCCATATAAGTCCATCTATCTATACATATAATAAATGTGTAAGTTCTTGTTGTCTGTACATGGAAGATATCCAAGAGAAAGCCACTTTATTTAAAGATTAGAACCCAAAAAAAAAAATTTTTAGTTTTTTTGTCTGTTTGTCTGTGCGTTTGTGCAAGCTAATATCAGAAACGGCTGATCCGATTTGAATGAGGTTTTCACTGATGTATTGGGGTAAACTTCACTTAACTTTTAGTTAAATGTTTGTTTGATAAATAAAAATGTTGTGGGACGGGGAGGCGGCACGAAATTCGCCGGGCCAGCTAGTCCAGAATAGATTTCGAAGCTTATACGCGGGAAGAGTTATAAGCTAGTAAATATCTAAATTTCACCCTGAAATAAGCAGGTCCTTTGTACAAATTATGTAACAATATTTTATTGTAAAATTAAAATACATAAATAATTAAATAAATATAAACTTGTATATAATACCTCCGTGTTCGTTGATGTACACGACGAAGATATTCATGGCGCCCACTTCAGTGAGCTCGTGGTTGGGGCCGAACAGCCACAGCACTTGGTGGTGACCCATCTTCGCTGCTCGAGCAGTGGCCTCTATAATAAATAGAAGGATAGATTTTAATACCACTGAAAATTCCGCCAACCTAGAGCCTGGCGAAGTATGTCCCAGTCCTTCCTCGGTTACGGAGGCCTGTGCCTAGAAATGTATCAAAAATGGTGGGCAAACATTTCAAAAAAGATGTGTAACCATTTTATGGTTAGATATTTTTAACACTTATCCTGGCACAGAGACTGACACCGCTTGCACAAAACGGTACCTAAGTATCATAAGCACAAATCCTCTAAGGATAAATATTCGAACTGTAAATTCATCTAACATTAAGTTCTGCAAAAAATTTAAGTTCAATCTTCACAGTCGCATTGAACAATCGGCAGTCCTTCCGATTCCGGCACACAGATTCAACATTTAAAAAATTGGGAGCCAATGCGCGTCAGCCAAATCTGGTGATCCTTGTACCACGCGGGTCAACGATAATGAGGGTATCAAAGAATTTATCACTATATTATAATATTTTGACTAAAAAGAATCAACGCTTTAATTGGGGGAGGATTGAAGTGCCCAGAATTTTTCAAACTAAGCTCAGTTCGAAAAATTCTAATTATACAGCTTTAATGCTGACTCAAAATAGCTACTTATTTCCAATTTATTATGAACTTATTATTATTATTAACTTATTTATTCCCCTTGATATCGTTTAATTGATAAAATGTTTATATCAAATACCAGTTATCTGCGGTTTAGCTCGTTAGTGTACCCCTTCGTAAACACACGGATAGAGGATCCGTAGTTGAATCCGACCTTGCGGTTGCCGAAGGGCAAGAAGTCCATAACCCAGTTAAGAAGTTCTGTAACGAAGCGTTCCTGTAGAGCTGTTCCTGGGTCCGTAGTTAGATCCGAACATTCAGTAACCGTAAATGTAACTGACGACTTCCCAGTACCCCTTGTGTAAACACTCGCATAACAAACATACATATAGTAGGTCCGTAGTCGGATCCGACATTGCGGTTACTGAAGAGCAATAAAAAAACTCAGTTTAGATGTTCCGTGACTGAATACTTTGCTCCGTTTTAATGCCCCTCGCGCAAACATCGTGTAAACATACCTATAGTGGGTCCGTAGTTGGATCCGACCTTGCGGTTCCCGACGCCGCCGGGGAAGGCGCGCACCACGCTCGGATCCGCGAAGATGGACACGGCGCCGTCGCCCCCCGTCTTGTAGTACGCGCTCACCGGGCTCAGGATAGCGAACAGCATGGCCGAGCCTGGGGCCATTATCCCGAATGTGGCCTAGGTACAATGTATCTCACGTTAAAACGGCGGCCTAGTGGTATAATTTACGGTATTAATCTTTAAACGGCCATACGTTTATGCCTGATTGACAGTATCTGCCATGAAATTGGTGTCGCCTGTCATTACTATTTATGGAAACTGCAGTAGCTTATTTACCAATAGGCACAGTATGCTCCACGCCTAATATAGGCAAATAGGTTATTTATAATTCGCAATAACAGGTATGGGTTGACTATTTTATAGAAAGTGACTTGTTTGTGTTGTTCGCTAAGGCTGCACTATGCAAGGATCTATCTTATAATATTTAACCAATAGCATAAGAATGATCCTATTGATTATCATCATCGATGTGTTGTTCATTTAAAGATGATATCAGTCATACGTCCATAGAAACAGTCAAGAACTCTACAGGTATGTTCTACCCACCATATTACTTCAAAAAATGTTTGGAGTCTTGACATTTATTTAAATTAATGGTTTTAAAATTGATTATTAGGAATTTTATTATATTGAATTGCGACCGACAATTGCAGTGTTGCATAGCAGATTGATATGCATATTTTGAGTGTCAGCGGATGTAATAAAGATGAGGGCTGGGAAGTTCACCCACGCACTGTTGCAGATTCGCCGAAAATGTGCAATCAGAACTGGCGTTGCCACACTGTTTACTTATTTAAACTATGAATATATATTCAAAGCCTACTGAATGGATACACAGACTTTATCAAATTTTGTAACGTGCGAGAAACATATAAGAAAAATCAATCGAAGGTTAAATGAGTTTTCGATTCATTATAAAGAAAAAAAATCAATCAAAGTTTGTTTGATCTTTTTTTATAATTTGGAGGTAGCAAATGGGCATGCAGACCGCCTAAAAGATCACTGCCGTCATGGACATCTATAATCAACTTAAGACATGATCAAAGTTCTTTCTTAGGTCGACCACAAATGCGTTGCTACCCCTGAAGATTCAGTTGGGCTTAGAACTGGAACGCCTCGGTTAAGCCACACCCATTAAACCAAAACGCAGCAGCATGTACACTACTGTAAGACCGAAATAGATGTCGCGGTGGTGCTTCCGGAGTCGAACCGAAAGGTTCTACTACCTTCTTGATTTTTTGTTTGACCAAGAAAAAGTAATATTAAAAACCGGTTGATCAAAGTTTGTTTCAATTAAAGATTGATCACGAAGATTATTTCACCTAATCGATATAGTTTATTCATATTATAGTTTTAAAAATAAAAATAAATATACGAATAAACAAAGAAATGATCGAAAATACAAGTGTTGATAGATAAGGCAAAATGGGCCTCGTATTAACATAATGAATCTACCTACTTCACAAGACAAACTAAATGACTTTGTTTAATATTAATGTACGCAGGGTTTTGCCACAGTAAACAAATTATCTAATTTGTGTGAAATAAACTAATGCCCGAGCAAGCCTCTAGTTTATATAAGATAAAACACAATATCACGTCCTTAACCTAGGAAGCGAATTCTTAATGTATTGCATAAACGTTTTTATCAGTAAATTTAGACAATGATAACGAATGTCATTACGTAAGACGTGGTAATTGATGTCACCGTTTATTTAGCGTTATTTTACACAGGTAAGAAAACATGTATATCTATCGTAAATATAAAACAATTTAAGTGTAGATATTTGATTTAAATACGTTCAATCTAATAAGTTTCACTTGACTTAAAGTAGCCAGCAAATTCAAAAAGTCACGCACGTAACTATCTCTTATCGCGTTAGCAAATCTGTCCAAATGATTTCTTAATTATCATTTCACGTTTCTTTATTTATCGTGAGGCATATCACGAAATGATAAAAAAAAATATTTGCATTGTATTACCTATTACAACCTGATATGCTTTTATATTCGTGCGCGCGCGAATGATAACAATTGTTTTTAATATACCAAACTGATTTATGTGCGTATAATGCTTTTATCAAGTGATATCGGTGAAACTAAAAAAACTGGTTGCTAATGTAGGCCAATAATAAGAGTAGGTAATGAGATAGCGATCGCTGCATAACACTTATTAGAATATTTGAAGACATCAAGCATTTACAAACGAAGTAATAATGTTTTAATAGCTTTCGTAATCTCTCTTTAGATTATATCTCTTACGCATCGGAATGTCCTCTCCTTATAGCGTGAAATTTACTACTTTTAAATTACATGCAATAACATTAGCTATATTCAGCGATAATTAAAGTGACGTTGTTTTGTTTCCAGCCAATGAAGAGACGGCGAAAACATAATGTTTTCATCTTCTGACCATCTTCATCAAAACACATAATATACTACGTCACTCTGCTGTTACATAATGATTATAGGAAAGAGATACGAA
>DWNJ01002009.1:0-11083 GCA_018250275.1 Udranomia eurus
GCTGTTATAAGGCAGAAATAGGTGTGGCGGTGGTGCCTCCACGAACAGCATAAGGTTCTACCTTCAATGTTTATCGATAATGATTTTAAATTTATCGTTCTTCGACGTACTTTATTAGGCCAACATGGTGACTCATCACTGTGTCTCATCCTAGGAAAAGATTCGTGCCCAGTATTAGTATGAGCACTGTACTGCCTCAGCAATACTAGTTAATGGGTGAATGACTAAATCCAAAATCATTTGACATTTTCTTTGAACATATCTTTGTGATAAGAAGAAATGAAAAATACAGAAAAACGAATGGAATAAGAGTTTGATAATCATATGTTTACAGTAGTTCCAAGACTGTATTTAAACAGTTTGATCGGATGAAGGTCATTCCATACCAAATACCTTTTTTAACGTGAGGGAAACCTCTTAAACCTCTTTTAATATCACTCCACGGTACCGTTACCGTGGAGTGATATTAAAAACCCCTCCGTGACCATGACGCTTGTCGGACGTACCCAGAAATGTCAAAAGACTTCTGACTACTTCAATAAACGATTTTGTCGAGGCTTTACCTACTAATATGATTATTTTGTCGAGGCTTCCCATAACTACGTATGCATGTGAGCCGCACTGCGGTAGGTAATTAAATGTGGACCTTAGCTATGCGATCTAACATCTGACGATTACTCAAATGTACTGCAGTACTGACACACTACCTGTATCGTGTAGGTAATTGCAGCTAACGTTTAGTAAACTTAGAATTTCGCATCTGAATTGAGGCTTTCTTTATAACATTGTGGTAGCAAACGGGCATGCAGATCACCTGATGGTAAATCGTCACTGCTGCCCATGGACTTCAGTAATCAACCCAGGACAGGATCGACAGTTTATTTTTAGGTCGACTACGGATGCGTTGCTAACGCAAGTAAGTGGTCACTGCCACCCACTGCCACATGCACAACTGTAAGGAACCTAAGATAGGCTTAAAGTTCTTTCTTAAGTCGACTGTCATTCATCACTGGATTGTCAATGCCAAATCTTTGACAGGTTCGGTATGTATGATATTAACGTAGCAAATAAGTATTCAGTCCACCTGATGGTCCCAATAGTTTTTGTTGTTTAAGGCAGAAATAGGCGTTCAAGATGTGTGTTTAATAAGAGGTATAGAAGCGAGCATAGCCACTCGGGAAGTGAGCATAGCCACGCGGCTTGTGCACATGGGGTGCGATCGCGCAAGTTAAGCAACGTATGGCGCGTGGATGGGTCTGACCGATAGTGGTACTTTCATGCGGGGGTTGAAAACATTCGACTTACTTGGTTGGCCACTAAGTAATTCTTCCGCCAACACGCATTGAAACAACGTGGCGGAGTATGCTCCATATGGGCCTTCCCCCGTTGTGGGAAGTGCCCAGCAGTGGAACTTAAAAGGCTTGCGGCCAATAAAGAATTGTATCGTGTATTCTAAATAATTTCACAAATAGATAGAGTGTAACAATAACCACTTGTGAAGTTTTCTATGCTCATTTAAAAAACATATACGCAAATTTCATGTTTTCAACAATTGATAATTATATAATTAACGTAACACAGCGATTGGAGTGCTCGTGTTGAGATCGTCAACAATCCGTGCATCCATCGTCACTTGGATTTTTCAGTTTGTTTTATTAAAAATCGAATAATATTATGAAAAGAACAATAGAGTTAGTTTCGTTTCAATACAATAGCTTAGTTGAGTGTTGTAGAGTCGGGTCGATATTACTGGATAAACTTTTTAAAGGTTGTTTGACGTCAAACTTACTACTTTTGTCACGTATTGACAAAATACAAATATTAAATATTCTCCGCTTTTATTTCTGATTTTTAATTCCCATTTCCGATTAATATTTTATTAATATTCATATCGGTTGTAACTCAATTCCATATCGTACACCAAAAAATTATAGATTGATAAGTTTCAGTTGCAAATTGTTCTTTGCGTCGCATCAAAGTTTACTTTAAGGATCCTGTAAACTTGAACGCTGTTATAAAACTTAAGATTTCTCTCCGCTTCAGCGGATGTCATTCCCGGCATGTTCCTCTTTCGAACTTTGTAAGAACACTGTGGTGTTGCCAATTTTGTAATGTACTTGTACAATTTTTCTGTTCCGATTATGTTATAACACTTTGGGCATAGATTTTGAGTTGTAAATTGAACTTTTTTGAATAAATGCTTTAAATCGGATGACTAGGTTTAAATGTTTCCTCCATGCTGGTATACCTGTACAGTACGAATGATCCATAATCGAATTTTACAATTCCCGTAAATTTGGAAGACTGAAACAAAATTAAATTAAATTATGAATGTATGTCATGTAATAACTACCTTGTTACGTTCACCAACTCCACAATATATTTACGTCAGCGAAAAATTAAAAATTAATGCTTGATCAACATCGAAAATAATGACCTGTTCTGTTTGTCGTGATTTCACGTTTACATTATAATTTTAAACGTGGTTTCCCTTTTTAAAGATTGTCGCTTTTGTTTATTATATTGTTATAAAACTAAAGTGAAACCGTAGGCAATATTCTGGTCTCTTCTTCTCAATTCATAGATATGCTTTTCTAGCAGTTCATTGTTATTTATTCAAAAATGCCTTACAACGTATTTAAAGCGAATACGTACAAAATTCCCAGTCGGATTTTGCTCGTGATCAAAATCAACGTTTGATCAAATAATTCCTAGAATCAAAAGTTATTATTTTGTAATTTTAGTAACAACACAATTTCACGGAAATATAATTAATTAACAATTAAACGTGCAGTAATGTCTAACAAAAATTACTTGCTTAATAGGAATACACACAAAACCATCCTATCCTCATTTTGCTCTTGATCAAAATTAATATCTAATCAAATAATTCTTAGACCCTGATCTTTATTTTTCAAATTTAAAAACATAGGTTCGACATGTTCCAGACTAAAAATACACCCCCCTCCAAAGTCTTTACCCACACATGCAACTTTTTATAAACCAATAATAAATATTAAGAAAAAATATTAAAATGACGCAAACTGCCAGTTTTGTTGACCAACTAGTGCATAAATCAGTTATACAATTCGTGTATTCTCTACACAAATTTCTGATCATATTAGTTGACCAATGAGGGTACGGACGAGTCTGAGTTTAAATAAAAATATCATAAACATTCTAATAAAGAGTTGTAATAAGCATACGCTTTCACACATTGTAATAATTTTGTTTAGCGAAAAGGCGTGCATTTTCAAACTGGAAGATTCAACCAGGGATCAATTAACAGTTAGCTATTACAGAAATATAACCTCGGTCCATCGTCAGCTAGTCCGTTCGACGCAGAAATTTCCAATTTCCGTCTCTCTATTGCGCACGTCCGAGTGTGCTTCTGATTATATAGGTATGTACTGCCGTCACCTTGTTAACAAGCAACTAATACGATATACAGACTTACGATTTAATACACAAATATTACACTAGAGATCGCCTAGCGGTCGACACAAATCGACCGCATATTGTAGAATTATCCGTTGGAAAATATCTATACTTCTATACCTATATAATAGTTTAAAATATTTTTTGACTACACAGAATGACATTAATTGTTGGACATTATCGATGCTCACGTCACTCTCGATTCAATATTCAAATGTCGTCATAGTTTTGTAGAAATTACACTGATATTACTGCGAATGATCCCAGAGTTTTTTACTTAGGAGATAAATTATTTTGTTAATGAAGACAGAAATATTAATATTTCATATAAGAAATGAATATTTTTTACTGTAATTGTCGCATCGCGTATTAAATTTTGACGAAATTTCTACAATTAACAATTGATATGTGAGATCTGTGCATAGTTTTACTGCATTTAAGTTAATCAAACTCATTCAAACTTGAATAAGCAGCATGGCGTAGCTACCTTAGAACCGACAGCATGAATATTCAGTCATTTGGATGGATGAGACTTTATAATATGACCGCTGTAATTAAAAAATTCGAATGTACACTATACCTAAAATTCGGCTTACCTTTTTACCCGTTTCCAGATACCTACTTTAAAGTCAATACACGAATGTTGAAAGCTTGTAATTACGAGATGTAGAGTCGACGATAAACTTGTTGAACGTAGATTTAAAGCTTTGCCACGGATGGGAATTCTGCCTTTGACAGAGATTAGTTAGCGGTGGAAATATTTACAAAGGGAACGCGAATTTATGTTAATGCTAAGCTTTGATGGTGTAATTTTGTCTTTACGTTCCCCGAATTTTGTCGTCGCGTGTTTAACGCTGTATCAAGTTATGAAGCTATGGAATTAATATTAAGTTGATGTATACATATTACGAATATATAAACGAAGAAATACTACCTCTGGCAGCCTTTACGGATCCATAGCCAGATAAACTAGTAGGCCTCCCCCAACTTTCGCCACTCCGACCGGTCTTGTGCCTTCTACTCCAGCGGGTCCAGGACATCAGTCCATCTAGTCGGGGGATGACCTGTTCATCTTATTTGGCAAAGGAAGCACAAGCGACGTGATCGTCACGCGAGGACTTTTCGTTCCCATCAGGTCAGGTCTGCTCATTGACAGTTCCGCTTGCTGATTCTGAGAGGATCGGTTAGCCTCGTTCGTCGATTTAATCTTTACTCCTCTGGACAGTGTACAAATCATTTCATGATACATAATATAATATAGCTTATAAATAACGCCATATAAATATTAAGACGAAGTAGTGTCTATGATCATATTCATTTTTACCTCCAACTCTCTCAGGAAAGTAACTTGCTTAATGCTTCTTCAAGAATAATAAGTACATACGAGTCACAAGGAAAATTTACCTAGTATTATAATAGTATAAAAAATATAAGACTAGATGATTTTAAAGCAGCCATAGTAGATTTGATTATTGTCGACGTTTACTTCTATGTTGGGAGCCTTTGTCACGGTAAAAAGTAAGTTATCCAGTCAATACAAAAACACTTGTTGTTGCCATTTGGGTTGGATACAGGATAGTTTTAAACTTCAATAAATATTTATCACAGACGCCGGCACAATGAACCGATAAATTATAATAACAGATTAACTTTATTTATGATACCGTATAAACGATCGAAACGAGCCATAATCCGATCCTTGGTGCTTTATTCATAATTATTAGTAAAATAAACTTCAATTATTAATATTAATGTGTAAATTTATATTACTGTGCCCACCGCAAACAAATGTTATTGGACCAGTAAATGAGATCCGGTCGATTTCGATTAAACTACAGTTTGTTTGTTCAGCTAGATGTTACACTTGTAAATACGGGAAGTGTATGTTATTTTCAGTACATTCAAATTACTACGATAAATGTTATAATATATTGACAGGTTAATTCGTATACCTATCCTTAAAAATAAGGTTTGATATCTCAACGTAAGAAGCATAAAAGCCGATATATAATTTAAGCCGAATTCACTTTTCGACATAACACATCCCTATGATTATTCGTTTTATTTTTAAATGCGTAAGGTATATTTTGATTTGATTTTATTGATTTTTCGATCATATCTCATCATAATGTCATATTAAAGACGAACGTATATACTTTTTAATTTGAAAGAAAAAATCATCATCAGAACATTCCGCGGTTCGACTCCGGAGGCACGGCATTTATGGTCGATCGAAGAAAGGACTTCGATTCCTATCTTGGGTTGATTACAGGTGGCCATTGGCGGCAGTGACTACTTACCATCAGGTGGACTGACGGACATGATCGTTTTCTACCTCCCAGTTATATAAAAATAGAGTATAAAGGATTTAATAAAGACACATGAACAGCGGAGCCGCTTGTAAAAGTTTTGTCGAATAACGGAACAAATGCGATAGTCCAATTCAATTTACATCGGAATAGAGTTTTCGGAATGGCGCCGTAAAACATAGAGCTATTAAATAGCGCAACGTTACACTATGCTAAATGGAAAATGGAAACGTGGACACTTGTAGTTGGTGGTAAATTGTTTTTTTTTTATAATTCGACAGTGTTTGAGTTCATTTCTCCATGTGAAGATAAGCATGAATTATTCCACAGGAACATCGTTGACTCCGTTTTGACGCGTATCAAATGAAGGGCTAAATTTTACTACTCGAGTGGAAAATGTCATCCACCAAAACTAATTTCTTGAAAGATACATAGTAAAATATTACTTCTACCTTACTATTAACTTTTTTCTTTTATAATTATGAGATAGTTGACTGCATGTTCGAACATGCAGTCAACAAAGCGTCGACGTAGCATTAGCTGACTAAGAACGTCATAAAATCCCAGGCAATTTAATGAATTGACGTTTTCAGAACTAAGTTCAGTCACATCCTTAAGTGTCTCTCTTCCACGCCCTTTAATAAAGAACACAGTCCTGCTGGTCAGAGAAGCTCTGCTGGTATAAGGCAAAACACGTGGTTGACTTCAAAATTTAGCCGTGAAATGCAACCGTGTTTTATATAACTTCTTTCTATAATGTTTAGAACCTATATACAATTATGAATATTTACAAGAACAAACTTATTTTTTGTACTCGGATTAAATAATCTTGATAAAACAGATTGCCTTTGTACCGTTTTTAAGAAGACATACAATATCAAGCCCAGAATCTAATTAACGGCTAAAAAACGGAGAAGTTCGCAGAAATCTTTATAATTACAACATTTTACATTAACGATTCGCCTGTCTGTTCAGTCGTCCATTAAATAAAAGGTCTGGGAGAAATATGCTAATTTCTCTCCAACAAAATACGTTCGTTCCATCCCAAAATTGTAGCTGAGGTTTTTATTTTAACAGCATAATTATTAAAAATACAAGCATTTCAATTACGGAATTTTTTTGATAAATGCTATTGTGTTAAGTAAAAAATAAATAAATCCTGATATCAATTTGATTTTTGTTATTAGTACTAAGTGGACCGAATGACGGAATGCCATTTCTTGTGGCATAATGTAGTATGAGGACTAGGACTCCACACTTTAGTCCTTAGCAATGGTATCCGTCCTAAGATAGGACTTCAATTCTAATTGGCCTTTGTTATATAGGTTCATGACTGGCTGTAATTATATTCCATTAGATGTCCATAGTAAGCTGCTTCAGTTCCTACATATATTACGTTAAGTAGCCACCTAGTGTACTCGGCTTTCAATTCAGGAGCGTCTACCACCTACGTCGTAGCATTAACCTTAAGGATTGAGCCCCTATAAAAAGGTTCGATTCGAACTCGCCACCCTATTCCTTCACCCACCCCTCTTAGGGTGGTAGTTGCGCGCGCACACAAAATCAATACGGTCACGCATATATATAACGGCTTGTAGGGATGTCGGGCCAGTCTGTCGATATTAATTAAGTGTCCATCGGGTTTAAACGTCCGACGGATATCATATGCCTCCACGTAAATGAGATTCGGCTTTAATTTATCAATTAATGGACGCTGTTTTATAGGCCTGTTGGTAAATAAAGTAAAACATTTTTCGAACTGATTGCATTTACTCATGCCCTTGCGTTAAGTTCAAATTGATGGTTTATGTTGCATACCGTTTAATGTGTTGTTGAATTTACGTATTATTAAAGATACTGCGATTACATTGCACAGTAAGACACATATTTGGTGCGAGAGTAATATAAATACTACTTCTATCCAGTACATCGGTACGTTTTAATTTTACGCCATACGGATTCTTAATGTATAGGTATAATTAAAATTTTTAGCATACAAGTAACATTTATAACCTATATTTTTTTTGCAAAATTGTCGACTTCCCCCTTAGTTATTTTTTCATTGACGAGCCGTTTCTTGGGTCAAGCCACAACTTAATTATCCGGTCCATCTGCGCGCGGTAGAGTTCAGCGACGGCTAATAACTGCCTAATAGGCTGTGGTCGATCGAGTTATCGACCTTTTGGAAGCTTGATCGTCGTACCCGCGTAGACTCATTGTGCCTCTATAGACGGAGCCCTTTTTGCAGTCGGTGCCCAGAGCCAAACGGCCCAGCGGTTGCTCATAATTCGTCATCCATTTTTTCATCAACCATCCGTGCCTAATCCAAAACTCAATCAGTCGGCTCTTTTCGCGTGGTTAGGGCTCAGTGCTGGCTAACAACTCCCTAACAGCGTGTGGTCGATAGAGTTATCAACCTTTTGGAAACTTGATCATTGTACCCGCGTGGACCATTAATGGCTCTTTACAATGCCGATATCTTCAATATTTTATTCAGTAATATTGAATAAATATTTTATTTCAAGTATTTATATTAAGACATATTCGTATTAAACAAAAGCACAGGAGTATGAATGTAGAATGGTTTTATTAGTTTTTTTTAATAGAGATTGAGCGAGAGAGATATATAGTGAGATAGATAGTGAAACTGGTTAGTATTTTTTTTTCATTTTAAAACCATGTTCTAGGCAAACTGATGTTATGTTGACACTGAGGTAAATTGATACAACAACACTGTTTTAATATGTTTAACACTAACACTAAGGAACTGAACTAACCACTTAACAAGTCAACTTAAAAGAGAAGTATTCTATTGGAAGCGATATTCCTAGAAGGGATTTGTTGGTTGTATTCTTAATAGAATACAACCAACAAATCGCTTCTAATAGAGCACGTTATTTCTCCAGAATGGTTGGTGTTGTTCTGTCTCCAACCCATAGGAATTGATTTCACGTTGGATGGATTTAACATTAGGTATATCCCTAGTATCATGTTACCTAATACTTGGTACGAGTATACTTTGTTTTGTGGATTTGCTTCTCACTTTTCCCTATTTCCTTTTCGCTAAACCGTAAACGAGATTGATTTATAAATTTATATAATATTTACGATAGTATTGCCATATGATCTGTTATTAAGAGGCATCTTGATAGAATAATATGAAAATGGTAAGCATTAAAAAAAAGTTAATTCAATTATCGTTATTAAGTACACCCACATTCTTCGCATCTAGAGCCTTATTAATAAGGCTTGATTAATTTAATATAACGAAGACTTCTAAAAGTCCTTTGATGTGAAGCCGTATTGAACGGTTACGTCGATGTTATTTGGTCTGTGAATAGACCGAGTAGATAAAAATATCAAAATTGGCTCTATGTAATAATGTTAAGGGATCAATATGGCAAATGTTGGACTATTTTTATATTCTCACAAGTTTTATCCGGTGAATTATTTTGTTCTTTTTCTAGATAAAAATGTACTCTCTGTAGCCCTATCAATGTATGTCTCAGCAAGGTATCTCATGATCTACGAGTGTCTTTGATCTGAAGTGGTCACATTTTTTCAGTGAACTTCATCGTACAATCGATAAACATTGTATTAAAATATTCTTGGCCGCTATTAAACTCACTTGCTAGTTTCACATAAAAACCTCTTGAAATAAAGGTCTCGTGCATATAATCATGTTGAATGAGTCAATCGACCTTCGTTCTTCATGTAAAATTAATACGGATTGTATCGACTCGAGACGGCCCTGACCGCTGAGTTAGTTATAGCGATAGTCCTTGTAACAAAAGGTTTTCGTTCAAATTTTCTTTTTGTTTTTTTGACTTGTAACGTGTTTTAATAATCGATGAACGCCGGCTGCACGCACGAAAAAGTGTCACTGTCTCTCACCCAGAGAATAATTTAATTTTTACAAACGCTTTCCGAAAAAGAAAACACCGCATAATGAATATTTGCATTGCAATGTAATAACTTGCTGCTTGGCATACCATGTACATAATATTTAACCGTAAAGGATGGAAGGAAGGATTTTTTTTGAGAATATATAAAAATAAAGAGCTATTACCGACCATAAAGTAGTCCTAACCACTAAACCCTTTGCGTCGGAGATGTTCTTAACGTGAAAGAAAAATTATGTATATAATAAATTGTTACTTTTTTCTTCAAAGTTAGAGCAATACTTTTCATCGTCATACAAGAAAATCACTTAAAAGTGAACAATACCTAACACATTGCAATCCCATTTTGCTATTGCTAAAGCAATATTTCATAAAGAGCCTTATAATAATAAAAAATAAAAAGGAGAATATATAAAATCTTGTCAAACTTTTCGACTCAAGAGAGTCTTTGAGATACAGTAGAAACAGCGTCTATTTATTCAAAGCTATAAGTCTAATAGACTCTACATGTAACATTCATTATGTTTATAAAGATTAATAATGTGCATTTACTAATACCAAACGAGAAGTACAGAAAATAGGTTTTGGAAACACTGGAAGATAAAAACATAACATTTAACTGAGGGTTGCCTACGAAATATCTATGCATAGTGAGTTAGTGTCGATCATAAAGAACCCCTGACCGCCAAACCCAGCCTCGAGAGAGTCCTTGGCACGAAAGAAAAATCGACTGGGAAAATTGTAAATAATATTTGTATTTGTAATGTTTACCTCGAGAAAGGAAAATGTTTCTTTTCGTATAGACGTGATAGAACCTTTTATGGTTTGGAGGCACCATCGCCACACCTATTTCAAATTTGAACAGCACTGTTTGATTGATTTGAAGTTAGTAAGGTAGGTTATAAGGGCACACTTAACCTAGGCGTTCCAATTTAATCTTCAGGTCAGCAACGCATTTGCGGGCTGTGCTACCTAATGGGCTGGGATAAAATTTCGTTTCTGACTTGAGTTAATTACAGATACTCGTGGGCGGCAGTGACTACTTTCCATCAGGTGGACTGTTACAAAAGTCAGCTTTTAGTATATACACAAAATTGGTTATATTATAAATGAATAAACCGTAATTTATTATGGTTTTCTACCAAACACTGTATCCCGTCCACTGTCGCAAACGCAAATCTGCTTAGAAACAATTAAGGGTAAACACGTAATTTGCATTCAAAACAACCATCCCAGATATTAGGAGCGATCCTATAAAACCCAATTAATTCCCGGATGAGTGGCGCGATGCCGGGACGTGATTAAAATGACAAAAGTTCCATTACTCGCTATCGGGACCTCGCGGCCGTGATCAATGCCATGAGATATTGGCGGTGGCACGCTTCAAGATTACTTCCTCAAACCCTCTCCCCTTTATAATTTTATTAAAATCAC
>DWNJ01002010.1:0-11083 GCA_018250275.1 Udranomia eurus
GTAGATTTTTTTTTCAGATGTCCCGTATCTCTACGTGTTTAAGTCCGATACATAATGTCACAAAAAAGGGATATAGATTTTAATTACCATCTAAATGCTGAGATGGAGTGTGGACAGGTGCAAGATATGGCTCCTGGTGTAAATCCGTGTCTTCTGGTTCCGGTGCCAACGTACTTTGTACAGGATTTATTGTTGTCACCGCTGGAAGTTGAGCGGCTTCAAACGGCTTTGGAGTACTCAAAACTGGTGGATCCACGTCATTTTGCTGAGGTTCTGCTTTTAAAGCAGTTAAAACTTGCAACAACGTTCTTATGGAAGAACCAATATTCTCTCTAGTTATGGGTCTAGGTATCGCTTTGTTTAATTGTAACGAATTTAAAAGATCTGCCAAGGTTATCGAATTGGATGGCTTACTTTCTGTAGGTCTATGTGTAGGCTGTTCAACTACGTATTGATATTCGGGTCTACTTAATGGTTCATTTGGCAATGGATCTGTCAAAGCTGCAGTGTGATCATTTTCATGTAAATCGGTAGCAGGCGGGACTTCATGCGACAACGGTGTATATTTAGGGGCTTCTGTCGTTAGTATAGATGAGCCAATGATAGGCCTAAAGCCGCTTTCTATGACTGGTTGAACTAACATAGCCGGTCTCTTTTCGTAATAACTTTCGGAAATGGTGGTTGGCGGCTTCCTCGTTTTAGTCGGTTGCGTATTAACATTATCGTAAAAGTATTGTGGTCGAACGGGTCTCTGATTGACATAGACAGTTTCTTTCGGCAAATGTAATGTAGGACGATTTTTCGAAAATTCGCTGTTTTCTATTTCAGGTACATATTTAACAGGCGGACTTTGCTCATATGGTACTAATTTATACTTCGGTATTTGATCCTTTTCGAAAACATAATATTGTACATTGGCGGGGTCATCACTATTATAAAAATTAATGTTAGGTTTTCTGTTTATCGGTGTAAACGGAGCACTTGGTGATTTAATTTGTTTTGGAATAAATCTAATAAAATTGTTGTCATGATTGTCTAAAACATTGTGCTCCAGCAACGGATTATAACTAGGTGAAACTTTAGGACTGTTATGATATAAAAGAGGAGCTTCCTTGTAATAAAATCTTGAAGGATTTGCAGAAGCAATGTTATGTTGTGTCAACCGATTTCCTTGATATCTTGGAATGTGAGCATGTCTTTGTGAAGAATAAATAACTTTTGGCTGACGATGATTGTCATCTAAAGTTCCCGCTTCAACAATTTGTGCTTTCTCGACTTCGATGTTTTTTGTATTTTGCTCAGTTGTAGGCGTCACTGCATCGTTAGCGTAGTAAAAGGTCATATAAGGTATAAGTCTCCGATATCTTTCGTTAATAGAAAGTTTGGTTGAATTTATGTCAATTTTTTTACTGGACTGGATATCATTCTTTAGAATCTTTGACTTCGGAGTAAACGGTATAAATCCTGGCGTTGGATCCAGCATCCGTCCGGCCATCTTAATTTCTGGGCTGTTACCATTCGGAGAGATCGTTATGGAATGTGTTATCGTTGGGATGACTGAAACAAAAACAAACAACAGTTTATCACTCATTTGTAACAATATCTTTTGACAGAACACAATTCTCTTGATTTCTTACAATACAATATAAAGCATAAATTTAAAGCTATGTAGGTAACAATTTATAAATAACTTATATTAAAGTCAGAGTAATAGGTAGGTAAAGTTTCCTCGCATTTTTGTAGTTAAAATACAACGCTGGTATAGCCTCGAGGACTAAGTTGGAACGCCTCGCTTATGTCTACCTGATCACACCCTTCAAATCAGAACACAGCAGAAAAAACACTGCTATTATAAGGCAGAAGTAGGTGTGGAAGTGGTGCCTTCAACAACCGATAAGCACATCCCTAGACACCAGTAGACGATTTCAACCAGAGAAACAAAATATCTTCATTATAATTAAATCACGATAAAAACCTCCCTAAAACCCTATATTATGTTTTCAAGTGCGTTAACTCTTATGAAGGCATTAGGAATCCAAGTCACTTTGCAATAGGTAGGCTTAACACCGTAACATAATTTTACTTTCACTACCTAAATTCCTGTTGCGTATCCAAAGTAAAATAAATCTTGAATGGTACAATGCTTGCATCAGAACTGTCCTAGTACCTAATCGGTAGATCGGAGAAGGGGACACTATTGCCGGTTTAAGTGTATTTTAACAGCTTATTACCTATATAAAAATTGTATAAACACTGTCCTGTTTAAAGTTATCTCGGCCATCTGTGTAGTGCTCAATCTAAGAGTACTTAAACTTCTAATGCAAGACGTAGATAGACCTATCCTCTCCGACAAATGAATAATTAGTGACGTTGTAAAGTCTCTCTATAATATCGGATTTTACGAGTACATTGAATTCTCCATTTAAAATCAATAACTTAGCGGTCCATATAAATTTACAGATATGTAACGACAGAAACAAAATGTACAATTTTCAGTTAAGTGACATACCTGAAACCTACATAATTACCTACATACTATTAGATATTGATAGCACTATTACGACTCGTCAAAGTGCACAGCTCTCTCTCTAGACATGTAGAAGTATTGGGTCATACTTTGCTACACTCCTTCTTTATGCGACGTAATGTAATGTTTTTAAACCTCCATAACTGAGCCGCTACTGCTAGTAGGGTATACCTAATACCAGGCTTAAAAGTTTTTATTTACCAACAAAAGACTAATGCCAAAGTCACACGCGTTATCGCGTAATGCTTTTACTGTAGATACTTACCAACACATAAAAATACTTACTGATTGAATAGCTCCTACTGATGTCTCTACATAATGACAAGATCACTATTTCAAAGAGGCTATTAGACGGTAATAGCTCTTATTCGTGGTTTTAACATATGTAACTACCAACGCGTGTAAAATTAATGTACCATCATCACTATATTGCTTAATAATTACCCAGCATTTAGTTTAGATATATTGCATAATATTATAACCATTAGCCGTAAACTCGTATAGACGGTCACTAACAGTCTAGGCCATCCATAAATTACGTCACAAAAATTTCATGATATCTTGACCCCTCCCCGTCCCTGTCACAGTTGATCATATTTTGAGACCCCCCCCGTATTTTTACCACTTTGTTTGTTATTATTGAATTATTATTGAAGAACGACAACATCGTCCCGAAAAATCTTTACAAGCATTTTTACCATTAACATTACTTCGTTAAAAAAATACTTTTTACATGTTGCTTTTTAAAAGTACCCCCTTGTTATAATTTCACACTTTGTCGACTCCCTGCCTCCCCCGTGTGACGTAATTTAAGGATGACTCCCTATAATACATATAAGTATTTCAGTCCTGACGCTATAAGCATAATATTAAGAGTAACGATGTCTTCCTGTTCTTTTTGGATAGGCTTTTGGCTCGGCTGTAAAAAAGTTAGTCACCGCTGGTGAACACACTACAAGTGTTTCACCACCCTATAAGGTACCATATACGGTTGCAAATGAATAATTCCCCACTTCCTTTTATAAATTTATAAGAATACAATATTTAGTAAGCAAATATTGCTACAGCTTACCTATTAATAGTACAATCTGGTAGACTAGCGGTTAATCACAACATGAGTAGCTTGGTTCAATCTATTGATCTATCTTTGTCTGGACATATCATTTAATTGATCGTTGATTAGTCATTCATTCCATGAGTAAGTCAGTTAACTGCCGGAACCGTAACGTCCATGACTAAAGGCCTCTGTTCGGTTACCAGCTTCATAGTAATTTATACCACTGGCTATTACGCTCTACCTGTCAAACCTTGCCGTAACTCTACACAAGTAGAACATTTCGTGGTTCTGCTGGAGGCACCACTGCCACCTATATCTGCGTTATAACAGAAGCGATGGTGCTGCTGTGTTCTGGTTTGTTGGGTGTGCCAAGGAAGACAACTGAGGCGTTCTAAGTTAGTCCTCAGGGGAACAACGCATTTATGGTCGACCTGAGAAAGAACTTCGATCCTGTGAGTTGATTACAGGACACATAATGTTACAATCACTATGATTCGCAATGACCACTTACCATCCATCAAGTGGACTTCATGTTCGTTTTCTGCCCTAATGTTATAAAAAAATATTTTATTGTGTACATTTGTAAAGTATGTACTTGTTATCCAGCAATAAATTTTAAAGCATAACAATACTTTACATACAAAATGTTACTAAACGTTCCTTGTAACTCGTGTGTGCCATGTAAATCCACACAATCATTAGGTGCGTTAAATAATAAACAATCTAATTAAAAATCTCTTTAGAAAGGCAGAATCCGTTTCAAATACGTGTAGAACCTTGGAGAAGTGACAGGCTGTACAAGATCCGCATCCTGGCTAAGTAAACGTTTAACCTAAACTCAAAATAGTAAGTAGGACAGGTACTGGTAAGCATAGTTTATATGTCCTATTCCTAATCTTAGAAATGAGTGAGCTTGAATATATGATTAAATTTTATTCTTCTCAAGGCCCTAGAAATCTAAGCGTGAGAAGTCTTAAATCTGCGTAACGTGCGGGTTAAAAGACTCGACACAGGTTTTTGAAAACTAATTATACATTTGTAGGTTCCCCTCAATGTGTTTTCTCCATCACCAAGGTACCTACAGTCGATGAAAAATATACTAGAAAGTAGGCATCCTTAATATCAGCTGATGATTTGTACATCAGAACATACATTTATACAGTACATCATTTTGTAACACATATTAACTGTATATTAGACACTAGAAACTGGAGTCCATTTTTTTGCACATGTAATAAAATCGTTTGAAGATAGTATGTAATCACATGGTAGAGAGACCGCGTGCGAAGTGCCGTTATTTTTATTACATTCTTTATTGGCACGTGTTAAACATGTTTAACAGCAACATAACCGTTTCATAATACATTGTTATGCTTAATTTTACCCACTTATGTTGTACATATGAAATCAATTACTTTTAATACATTGTATACTACCTGTGATTAAATTACAATCTTTGATATGTTTCCTTCATATTGATTTATTGGTACTTAGGTTTTTTTGGCATCATCAAGGCTGTCTGAAATCTAAAATCTGATGTAACTTGGACAACGGTGTCAATTAAATCTAAGATTATAAAATCAGCGGAGAAGAATCCCACTGGGAGGGGACGACGCGATAAAGTCCATAATAATCTTGCTCCTAATTTTGGTAATCTATCATACCTACTCGGTATGATAGATTTATGGAGTAGGTACCCAGTTAAATACGTATGAATACCTATAGTAATTTTAAATGCAAGATCCACTTTTCAGTAAGTCATAATTAGATTAATAATCTCTACTTGTAGATAGGATAGAATTGTAAATAGGATATGCCTTTATAATAACCAACGTTTTCGCACCGTGAATGGCGGAATTGAAAGCGTGTTCTTAACGTGACTGCCAAGGTCTTCCGAATGTAGATATTTAATAAAAAAACTCGATCAACACTAAACGTTAATAATATCCGTTCATATCTCTTAGTCGTTTTTCAGATCACATGTGAGTGGAAATATGACTGACCTCGAAATTAATCCAATTCTAGCGGCGTTAGGGCGTAAAGTTTGTAGGTAAGAACTGACGAAAAGTAGCCATTTTTGAGCTTGATATTGATACGGCTAAATTACAGTAGCAACTTGGATTTGGTTGTATCTTAATCTTCTTAATTTCTGAGGTTATTATGACTTGCGAATAAACTTCCGACGTGATTTAGATAGAACGATATCGTGACTGATGGTAAAATAAGGTATTAACCACAATGAATGTCGATTAATTCTTTGTTTTGCCAATCAGTCACGAATGCTTGTAATTTGTTGTTCAGCGATTACAATAATTACATAGTAGCAATTTCTGCAACGGAATTTTAAGTTTGTGAAAATGTAAAGTTTGCGGTGCACAATTAACAGATATTATTTTTATATCCATTGGACTGAAATTTTGAACGATTCGGCATAATTTATCGAAACATAGTACAAATCAAAACAACTATTTATAATCTAACCCGAAGTCAAATGTTTTTCACACCCTTTATTTTATATAGCAGGGAAAGATTTCATAAATATCAGTCATAATACCTATAGTGAGGATTTTGTTAATATAATAAGCGTAAAGGCAGGGAGTAATTATCATAATACCTACTAGTTTTATATTCCTATACATATCTAGTATACTTGTATTATACTGAGATGTCAGCTATGTATGCTTTTCTATCTTTTATTGTACCTTCACCATACAACGAAGAAACGGCAGCTCTGTTTTCTATCCAATTGACTAACCTATGCTTAGATAGCACCTTATTTACCAGTTTAAAAAGGTGAATGCATGCATAAATGGATATGTAATAGTCTGCCGTCGAACTTTATCTCGGAAGATAGGTAATTATAATTCGATATGACTTGTCATTTACAGCTTTTCTAATGTATTCCTAAGATGTTAGAAAGCTAATACGCTTTCCTCCATGATTGGCCTATCTATTACAGATCTTTATTTTACATTTATACACAACGTAGGTTTACATACTAGTTAAATAATACTATGTGTATTAGTATACTAGATATTATACACATAGTCCAAAACTCAGACGTACTTATTTTTGAAGTAACAAAAAGAATAGGTATTAAATGTACTTCAGTGCTAGGCTAATTAACGTTTGTTTTATGTTTTGAGAATGAATCAAAAGAAAACACTTCGCAAAAATCCTATCAAATTGGATATAGAATTTACTAATCCAATCTCTGAGCATGGAACCAGCGTATGTACCTAACACAACTAGCTTATCACTTCTTGTAACAGAGGATATTGTCACACAATTCAAGTATAACTCTGTGGCGGCGCACAGAGCAACAAAGCACGATGTGGTTCTGGTTGGGTAATTATGCGCAAATTACACGAACGCGTTATGAGACACGCCGTGCCGTGACGATGCGTAGGTCATCTCGTGACACAACATTGTCACGTTATTCGCCCAAAATTATAGAAAGCAAGTTATTACAGTGAAAGCGAAACCCGACCACATAGCCGACGCGCTCGGCCGTTATGTAAGCTGGCCGTGCTTACCGATTAGATGAGATCGAACTGGCAACGCATGGAGATACTTAATGTCAATCAATCTTCGGCGTTAATAACTCAATTTAAAATAAATGTTAAAGATATAAAAGTAATTAAAGCCATGAGAAATTCGATTAAATGCTCTGAGTTTGTTGCGAAGTACATTCCTAAATTAATTAGCGATTCTTAAATGTTACAAATCTTAAATAAAAATCAAATGTATGATGAGATGATAAATCACAATCGTATCCCATGACTATTTGATGGTATACGAGAATGAAATCTTACCAAACAGATTGCCCTTGTAATAAATGCCAGTAGGCTAACATTTAAACAATACTTGTGAACTAAAAGTATTTAGTATATATAAAGTAAACCAAACACATCTGAAAACTAGTAATTTTTGTCGCAAATGCCTGATTTGCCAGAAATGCCTAACATCCATAACTTAAATATTAACATAATAAGCAACACTGATTTCATTCTTATGTTTGCCCTCTAAAGTTGAAATGACGACTATTCTACACTATCATGTGCTTATCGTATTTAGATAGGTAAATCATTGTTCACAAAGTAGAATTCTTTAGTATATTTCTGAATTTTGTAACGTTATACACAAAATATTTCAGAAATTAACAGAGCATGTTATATTATCAAATTTGCTGTGTTATAAACACTACATCCTTTATGTAGCACGCAATTCTTCATTATTACAAAGTGCAGTTTGTTATAAAGATAAAAACCTCGAATACGTACACGGCTTTCTCTACAAGGAACACTTTTTATTGGAACAACAACGGTAAACGATCCAATCTTAATTTAACCAAGTTGCATACAAAGGAAGCATCAGTGAGTTGAATACCTGATATAGTGGATTTTGTACAATGTTTTTCTATTTATAAGAGCTTTCTTCTGTTCATGATTTAGGGATATACAGATTTAAAAAAGATGAATTTTTAATTTATGTCACGCATTTAAAAAATTGTACAAGCAAAATTGTTACATTATTCATGGACATACCATTATTTGTGTCTGTTACAAATGAAACTATTCGTTGGAATTGAAATATTACCAAAAAGGCGAATAAATTTATAATTTGCACTTATAGTAATTTTCCACATTCTTATTTTTACTAATCGGTACTACCTCTTATTATCCCTTTTTCGTCCGATGTTTACCTTGCCTTGCTCTACATCCGATATTCTAATGCATACATTCACTGTCTCGTGGACCGTTCCTACTCGATGCCATATAAGGTACACCCGAATCTTTGCGTCGTTTGAGACTGTTTCGCTAAACTCACGAGGCCGTCCTGTTCCCATTCAAAAATCCCTTTCACTAATGCCTCCTAACGATTAAGTTGTGTATGAGTTCTATTGAAACATCTCTCTTGTTATTAACAATATTACGAACATTTATACAATCCTCAGCGCTTAGAAAGTATTTTACTGGGCCAAGGTAGTTAATAACGATACTTCGTGAATTTGGTGTTCTTCTTCTCACATAGTTTCCAATGTATTGCGTAATGATGTTATAATTATATCGATTGAGTAAGAATCCTTTCAGAAAACGAATGACTTAGTCTTGTTATTTTTTGATAAATATCTTAGAAGTAGAAGCATCTTAGCAAAACAATCGAAACACTTCTTCATTCATAAATGACCTCAAAGATTGATGGTAATAGACATTAATTGATAGTATGAGTGGTGCTATCGTCCAAATAAAGAGCTGTTTCTTCACATCCTTGTATTCATTGTCGTGGGCCATAGTGGCGAAACTCTATTCTTTTAAAAACACTTATGTATCGCCAACAATAAAACGATACGAAGAACTAATAGCAACAATTAAGCATATCAGAACCAGACACGCCTCTCTTTTGTGTGGAAAATTTTCGTACCTGATTTGTATTTTTTGCTGTTTACAAAGCAACAGAAGCAATATACGATTAGGTATTTTTATAACAAGGATGTTATGTGAGTTATTAATACCAAGATATTACTTATATAGAAGTAACAATTGTAGAGCAATCTGCTTAGATCAATACAATCAACGGTTCCAATAAAAATAACATAATATATAGATAACGTTTGTCTGTTTAAGAGAAGCTATTTTATTTTTCTGTGGAATAAATTATTTCCGTTTGAAATAAATTAAGACCAACGCTATATGACTAACGAACTTATCAAACTGTTGCCATATTACATTACTGCGTAACGAACAGCTAAATATGTCGAGAAATTGTGCAAGAGCTGACAAATTGACGAAAGTATTTCAGAGTAACATTTTTTTTGTGACTACTGGACAGGCACAGGATGAAATAGCACAGGACGGAACTCCATAGCAGGAGAGCGGGGTCGTTAAGCCCAGTGATACTGTCGCAACGATGCCTACTGGGGCAACTCTGCAACTGTCACCGCTTCAGTAATGCCCGCTGCGCCTTTATCTGATACATATTTCATTAGCAAAAAGTACCGACCAATGAATTACTAAAATGTGAACGCAGCTAAACACATTTTCGTGTCCATAATTAATTTTAACAAATTAGTGGTAATGGTCCGTTTTGTATTTATCTCATAGATTCACTATATAGGTAAAATTTTATTTGGTTGGTTTAAATGATGTGACGATGTGACAAGTATATTAGTATATGTAAAACATTAACGTAATATTTGTAATATTAATTATAATCCTAATGAAATTCTTAATTGAGAATCTATTAAAATTTATCACCTACCACGAAAACCGGTCGTATTTAATTTACTAAATAACGTATACATTTTATAGCATGTGCTAAGTGGTGTCGAAACAAATCAGAATAGATAACAGGAATTACCCATACATTATGATTCTAAATGAAGCCTGAGCTACGATTTTGTAATATGATGATCTTCATTGCCAGATGGGGTATAACAACTTTCTGAAGGTAGAATTCCTTTACTTTTGCTTAGGGAAGTGGGGTTACAAATTTCAGTTTGCTCAGATTCCTGCTCTGTCAAAAGTCGAACAACTAACAGGAGATGCGTTGCATACTTCGTTACTACTCAACCCTCGAGCTCGAGACTAACTCTAAAATTAATCAAATATAGACGTCTCTCCACTACTAAAGTACTCGTTAAAATAGTAATAACTTTATCGCTTAAAAAAGTCACGAGATACACAACAGTACACTATAGTAGGAAAACACATAATGGTGTGTATTATAATTACACACCTACTTAATACCTACCTAATTGTCGAGCTCACCCTGCACTAAGTATTAGGCTTGTATCGTAGGAGACTCTGAAGAGTCCTCTTCTTCTTACCTTACCTTCTTTTATTAATAGCCAGGGGTTACAACTTTAATTTTTTTGTGAAAAATGTTGTGCAGTAAATGTAGAAAACAGTAAAACAAACACTGCTGCTTCAATACAAAACTCGTATGGATGCGGTCACGCCAGGAGACACAAACAGTTTTAGTACCTCTGAAATATTAAATGATTGTTGGCCATCAACAGATTTATAAAAAAATCCGCAATTATTCCTACGCTTAATATCCAATTGACATATGAATATGTATTGAAAGACAAAATTCAGACTACGGACTTTTATTTTAGAGTATTAAAGACACCCAGATCAATGGTATTTAACTGTCTCACACTACCGATTTATATATATACATTATCGATTTCTATGTTCAATGCCTACGTTTGACCAATCGAGTTTAAAAGAGAAAGTCTTTACCATGCATAAAGGCATTGTAGTTGCGACTAACTTTTTCTTTGTTCCGCGATAAAGTTCGCAACAATGAGTAATTCTTTTAATTTAAAAAATACAAAAATTTGCCATTTATTTTAATTAAGAGAAATATCAACTGTCTCACGAAGAGATTAAGATTTTTCTATTAAGAATAGACGAGAAATTTTGTATAATTATTCGCACATGAATACAGTAGACATATCTTTTATGTAAAGGAGGAGATAACATTGTTAATAA
>DWNJ01002011.1:0-11082 GCA_018250275.1 Udranomia eurus
TGCTAGCAAACGAGCAGTCCACCGGACGGTAAGTGCTCACTGCCGCCCATGGACATCTGTAATCAACCCAAGACAGGATCGAAGTTCTTTCTTAGATCGACTATAAATGCTTTGCTACCCCTGACCACAACTTGACCACAGCAGGAATACTGCCGTTATAAATAATCTCTCAATAGAAACACGTATTCTGTATCTAAACTCTGTACATCTTATTCTGTTTTGTTTTTACCAACATTTCTTACCATCATCTCATTTGTTATTTACCACCGAAGTAACTTTGCTATAATATATATATAATATACATATCTAGAGTTTGTAATTCTGCACAGAAAACCAGGTCCATAGCCGCTGAAGTAATTTCATAATCCATAATCCACAGATGCCGGAAATTGCCTCCACTAGAGACTTATAGTTAAGACATTCTTGAACGAGAATATACCAGATTATAATTTTAAATAAAGCATTTCCGGTTTATCGTAAAAGAAACTCTTATATATTCTCCAGAATATGTTAAATTTTGTATACTTCACAATAAAATCTGCAAGCAATAACGGCAGTGGCATGAACACTAAACATTCCGTCTGAACGCTGTTATATATATACATACATGTACTCATATCTACATTTATTTAGACTTTTAAAACTGAAATGTATCGTATGTCTAATATATTATATCAAACTATTGATAAAGCTACAACAAAAAAAATCTAATGAGAATTAGACGAATATTTGGTCATTGTTACTTCAATACGAAATTGAAGTACTAATAGAACAAAGTTGTATCAACCTCTAGATCTCTGGAGGATGGTACAACTTTGAAATGAAAACCATTTCTTGACAAATTACTTCCATTGAAGACAAACATACGGTTGTACCATTCGATAGATCTCTAGAGAATGGTATCAAAGTTTAATAAAGCTTATATGAAAAAGTACTCATATTGACTTACATTGAATACACTTACAGAACAAAGTTATTATATTATTTCCACTAGATCTTTAGATGATGATACAACTGAAATGAAAATATCCTGACTTAAGAAGACACTGATAAAATAAAGTTATACTTCCCTATACCTGACCACGAGACATGCAACTGGTTCTAAATATCGACAACACAAAAAAGCGCTAAATCGTGAGTACCCGTTATATAATATAATAATGATTTCAATCTGCGAGAACATTAGTTTAAATCATATGTTTCAAACCGGTACAGTCTGGATTTTGTGAACAAAATACGCTATCTTGAACGGTTGAAGTGGTTCCAAATATCGGCAACACAAAATACGTTATATAATATAATAATTATACTTCCCTAGACCTATACCATCCCCTAGATCTCTAGAGAACGGTACAACTTACGAACTAAACGTAAATACAAATACACTCACCCTGGCTTTCATTGAAGAACCCCAACACCATAATGACGATGACAAGCAGACCAATCTTGAGCCGGTAGCCGAGCACACCCACTCCTCGCATCTCTGCACTCCACATCACCAGCTGGCACATGCTAGCCTCTTCTCAACCATTCCTTGTAAGTTATGTGCCGCGTGCTCAGATTGGACTTATGCATTGTCTGAAACAAGAAATCGTTTTTCCTCCTTATTCACACTTTCTGTTAAGTCACAACTCACGGAAACAGTGGCAGGGAAATGATTCTGAGACGGTACGCAGTGCGCCGAGTCAGCTTATCATTTATTTACTCTAAAACTACAAGTATATATTACATAAAATAAAAAAATAATTAGTCTACTTAACTTACTTACTTAACTTAACTAAAACTACGGATAAATAACAACATATATATATATAGGTATATATAAAAATAAATACAAATGCTATAAATAAGATATTTGAGCCCAATCGTTGGCCCTGGGTCTCGTACCCAAGATACTAGCAGCGTTACCTCGTTGGATCGCTATGCTTATTTGCTGACCGAGTTAAGCGCCAGTTCTTGGGTCACCTGAGACGTCAGAGGCGTGGACAATTCCTTATACAAGCGTTTCGCTTCCGGTCCCATCGTGTCAACCGCGAAGAGCAGAAACATGTAATCATTGACCGTGTATACATATTTCGCCACTTCGAGGCTTCGTCAGATTTAGCAGCGCCTACTCGCATTGAGGTCGCTTGTATGTGGGACGGTGCTAATGTATCGGTTTTATGTACACATGTAGCATCCCACAACAAGGACCTCCCTTTTTCCCAGGGAACGATATATTCTTAATTGGGTTTATATAAAGGTAAACCTTAAAAATCCAGTAAATATGTGAATGTTCGACCTTGATTTTGCTTATTACTACCAGATCTTCAAAACAGACATCAATCAGTCAGAGGAAATTTGATCAGAATACATTTATGTATCCGCTTTCATTCGTTCCTCTTCATTTTGTTTTCGAACCGCTTATTCCATTTCGTTTTTGAGATTATTTTCCATATTTACATTTTGTTCCGTCTTCTTCCGATATATTCGCTTCGTGAAGGATATGCATCCTCAAAGGAATATTTTATAAAAGCGTAGCATATTTATTTCATTTTCATTAATCGAATGTCCTTTGAAGTTACATTTTTACTGTTTATACCTATACGTTGTTTACTTTCTCTCTCAAGAAGCTGATTTTAATGTCTGTTGATAAATAAGTGAAAAAGTACCTATACTAAAAGATTAATTATACTTCGTCTTAGATATACCGTCAACCTAATTAGTTAATCTGATGAGACCATTTTTGAGCGAGATTAACATTTTACAGCAGTTGAATCAATCTATTATAAGTAAAGTAAAGGAATTAAACTTCATATGATATTATAACAAATTCGGAATATCCAATCCACGAATGACAGTTTTCTCCACAACGAAAACCTGACACACCCTGTGGGAAAGTGAGCCTAGGATTTTTAATAGCTAAATTAATAAACTAATTAATTATAATTTTACGTTCTGTGAACTTTGTCAAGTTTACGAGAAACGATGAAATATAAAAGTTATGAAATACTAGATGACGATACGAAGTTCGCCGGGACTTTGTATCGCCAGCGATGATGTTTTAACTTTTTAGTTGAATAATATTCAATAATTTTATTAATAATAAATTATAGCGTGTATGTTGCCGTATATATCAACTAGGCCATAAAGCCAGCATTTAAGGTCAATAAACCGAAGCCAGTGAGCCCAAGGGTATTAAGATAAAAACGTATGCCATATAGTTTAGCATAAAAACGGCGATTGAAAGCTTGATGTATGACTCGAGCCATGTTTTTTATTCGTCCGACCGACCGTATCCCCAACAAAGGAGAAATTTTCCCTCGGAAGACATTAAAACTTGCACGTTAGCAACTCTTGGGTGATTCTAAAAGACGGTTTAATGGCCACAGGCAAGTTCGCTAACTTTCTTTGTAAGCGGTGAGCCCGCTAATTGAGAAGTTTTTGTGGATAAGCAGTGGTGAAAAAAGTGTTGGTTCGAAATTCTGACGCCTAATGACGAAGTTTCGTATGAAAGGATCAGCGCTATGTTAAGATACAAATTTATGAAAGTAGGTGAAGGGGACATTTCGTGGTTCGATTCCGGAGGCACCAGCTAGCTCTGTCGTATAACAGCAGGGTTCTTGCTGTGTTCTGATTTGTAGAGTACACATGTCAGGTCAGTGTTAAACAGTGAGTAGACAATCAATTATTCCCTATTTTTGAATCTTTGCGGTTTGAATTTTCGTTAAATAATGTACGAGACCCACTTCGAAGTATAATCTACGCATTATTTTTTTTATCAAAATTGGTCTGTTCTGTAACAAGTTATGACACATAATACAGTGAAATCAGTAAGTGAATACGTAATCATCCCCTATTTATGTACCCTTAGGGTTAGAATTTTTGTTTAAATGTTTATGGGACTAACTTCGGAGTATATAATATACCATATCCATTAAAAAAAACAGAAATAATTATCAAAATTGGTCTAGACCAGTGTTTCCCAACCTTTTGTAGGCCATGCCCCACTTTAACATTTAAACAATTTTTATGCCCCCTTACATAATTTTTAACATTTAAAAATTGTTTTGTTCCCTTAAGAAATACAAGTCATAGTTTAGTAAGTAAATATTTAGCATTGCATTTAAATAACCTAAAGCGAAAGGGTTAAAGTCGTGTCGAGTCCATTTTTAATTATCAAATTGCCCCCCTGTGGGGCGTGGACCCCACGTTGGGAAACACTGGTCTAGACTGTAAAAAGTTATGCGTGGTATAAAACAATATAGGTATCGAATTGAGAACCTTCTCCGTTTTCTGCGTCGGTTAAAAACAGAACACTAAATACATCAATGCTAACTAACCTCACCTACACTTTCGTAGTCTAAGGGCGTTCTTGCTACAAATATCCGAAGTTAGGCGTAATGAGTTTGTTTTTTACGGAACCGGACGACTAAGGTTGCCGAAGTTTTAATAAAGATCAATTCGAATGGATTCGGAGGCGATTTTGAAACTCGGGAACTTAACGTACTTGATTTTGTACTCGGAAGCATGAACAGAATGGCTCTCTGCTACGTAAATCTCGCGAAGTTTTGTACGTGATGCAGAACTTGGTAACGCGTAGCTACTTCGGCTTTGTGACACAAATTGTTTTAGAATCTCGAATTAAACGTAAAATTGAGTTTTTTTAAGCAACTTCAGACGCGGTCCTGAATATTGGCACTGGTATTTGCACGTTTCTTTGCTTCAAAGAGACGCCAAGTAATAGTTTCCGTTTGTTATCAATAGACGGCAGCAGTGAAACTTTATTGGAGTTCTATAGACTTCGAAAACGTCCAATGAAAACAAACTATTTGAATAGTAACCAGTACTGCCAGCTCGCATTGGTGCGGTAGAGACCAGACCGTAGATTGTGATGAGAGATCTGTTCCCAGTAGAGTAGATCATGTCCTCTGGACTGCAGCAACGAAACAAGTATGAAACCCTCATAATATGAAGCTACCAGTGGCTCGAACATCCGGATGTTCGTACCTGCCCCGCACGGATTGTAATAAGATTAATTTAAGAACTGTACTGGATCCACAGCGGATCCATATGTACCAGGAAACCCTCATACAATACAATACGGAGCAACAGAATATTCGATCCTTCGCCACACTGATTGTAATCATAGCATCATATTCCTAAGAACTGAATTGAATCCACAGCGGATTTATATCTACCAGTAACCGCAATTTTAACCGAAGAAAAATTTCCATATCTGCCAGCAACCGCGTTTCTTCAACTGAAAAAACTACGGATTATAAGAGCGACAGTACCTCTCTAGACGAACTAAGTAACTATGAACTGGATTTAGTTTTGTACGTGGCGGATATAAGACCGGTACGAGAAATTCGCGGAATACGTCGTAGCGTCTTCGCGGAATCTTCCGGTAAGCCGTTACGTACGTTTCTGTTTTGTAATAAGTAAACTATTTGTGGCGTTAGTGTAGTAATGTGTTAAGGAATTATTACTTTATTAACATGCTTTTATTAAGTCGACCTGTAACTAGCTATGTAAAATCTATGAATCTGAATTACACGCACTTCTGTTGTATTATCTGAGGACAAGTTGGAATACTTCGGTTAAGTGTGTCCCCATTACCACTCCCTTCACATCATAATACAGCAGCAAGAACACTGCTGTTACGGCAGACATAGGCGTGCCGGTGTTGCCTCCAGAGGTGAACCACGAAATGTTTTACCACCTCAAAAACTATCGATAGTTAGACAATCAAAATGATAACGCACCGATGCCGATATCTACTTTATTATGGCCATACAACACTGAAAATGGGGCTTATTCTGAGTCCTTCACTGAAAACAAGCTTATTTAAATAAGGGATATTGATAGAACCATATTTTAAAATGAAACGGGTGTAAGCGCATGCATTTAGAACGCCGGCGTAACTACAACATCTCAGTTGTTTAAGAACACAGCTATTAAACAAAACTGTTCAAACTTGCGCTTATGCTAACGGCCTGTGAAAGAAATACTTTCGAAAACTTCGAACAGTGGAATAAAGAAGCTCTCTTTGTTTTTATGAGTACAATCATTTCAGAAGAAA
Source organism: Udranomia eurus (assembly GCA_018250275.1). Lineage (NCBI taxonomy): Eukaryota > Metazoa > Arthropoda > Insecta > Lepidoptera > Hesperiidae > Udranomia > Udranomia eurus. The sequence continues at coordinate 6,065 of DWNJ01002011.1, forward strand.
TGGCGCGATTAAAACTTTGCTCTGAAACGGTTGTATATCAACTTGTTCTTATTTCTCTAGCCACAGCGATCCGTGTTTTCCAGTTTATGCTTGTTAAATCCGAATGATTTGTTTCGTGGGATTTGATTGCTGTTTTATTTGGTTTATCCAAAAATATATTTCTATACTCGAGTCAAATGTAATTTGTTTCGACAGAAAGCATCGTCTCATTTTCATTTTCAATGTACCATACCATGAATAGCTTAACAAATACGCTCATTAAAGCATACATTCCCAAGATATTATATGGTGAATCTATCAAAATATGATATTTGCTTTCTTTTCATTTTTTAAAACTAATACGCAACCTCCATCAACAATATAATGGTATCACTAAAGCCTAGCTATCCAAAGACTACACAGCGGCAATAGCTCAATAGGTAGTGTGTGGGTGTTACGACCGAGAGGTCGTGGGTTTGATCCTCACTCCTCCATTGTATTATTGACGTAAAACCTCTCCTAACACTGTAAGCGTATCTGAAGGGTTTAACAAAATGACTAGTATACGCTAGTAGCTTAAAAAGGAATCATATTTTCAACATTCTAATATACATCAAAATGTTTTTAAAGACAATATACTACCAATCAAAAATTAGAGGGACCTCAAATTCAATCTAATGTTGCACACGGAGCCATTTCTGTTGACGAGGTCAAAGATAAATCCGTTCATTACCAAAAATCTCTTTTTTAAAGTCAGGGAAACCCCGATCGGGTACCTTCCGCCACAGGGCCGACGGAGGGTTATGTCGGACTCCAATTGACCAAAAACCTGACGGTGTTCCACCGCGTCACTGGAACGCTTGTACACACTTTCGGCGACTGACGGCCCGTGTCAGTTACCACCACCGGTCCCGTTACGGAGCCAGGCCTTACTTGGTCTTACTCATACCGGATTCATGTGGCGGTCCTGCGCGGATGCGCAACCTTCTATCCCGCCACCGCTATGACGCTGTAGAGGACAGCGTCATAGCCGAAAAACTGAATTAGGTCCTCCAAACTATAATTCAATACAAATTTACTAAAATAGAAAAACTTCTCCAATATAGATACTACCACTACGGTAATACCATTTTTGCTTCATCGCAAGTTATCTGAACTACACCTACGTAAAAGAAATATTATATATATTTATAAGACTCAATTCTCGGCGCTTAACCTCGCCACTCGGTTAAGGCGACGTGACGACCTAATCCGTCAATTTGTCGGCCGAAAATTATTTCTGGATTCATTATCGGCGTCGCCGACCCAGTTACCGTTACTGGAGACAATATTTCGGCTGAAGATGATTGTGTAGGAACGAATCAGAGGCTTTTCTCGGGGACAAGCTTTAGGTATTTTTACATAAACTGAGTGTTGTTACATAGATTTTATTACATGCTACGTTGTTAAAATATAAATAAGCGAGCGTACTTTCTTAATTCTTAGTTCCTGCTAGTTTCTGATGACGATGATCTACTCTGAACGTGAACTCTGATGTGAACCTACTCCACCCATAAGTGCTTAATGTAAAGTATTTTTACAGAAAGTGAGTAATGTTTTTCATAGAGTCTATAACATCGTACTAGCGTCTAAGAAAATGTAAATAAGCGTTACTTCTGCTTATTTTAAGTTCACCATTTGTAGTTACGCAAGTTAAAAAGGGTATACTATGCGCTTCTAACATAAACTTACTCCTGACACAAACCTTTGACATTAGGTTAAGTTAGATTATGTTTACAAAAAATTAAGCGATATTTTGCATATTATATTTGGTACATCGATCTATTAAACATATGACGGGTCTCTCTTCTTAATTTTGGATCCTTATTTCAACCACGATCGTCCTAAGTTAAAATTGCACCCTATACATTTCTGACGTGAACCCATTCCAACGAGCCTTTGAAAGCTAGAAGCTAACAAGATTACGAAGCCACTGCCGCCAACAGAAGTTTGTTATACAGAGGACTTGTCAAAGTACTCCCTGTCTACGACGAGTACACACCACTTTGGAAATAATAGAAGCTAATATGAGGAATGGCGACGACTCACAGAGACGGTCACCCATCGTAACCCTTAATGATGAACATGACCAATCTGTCGTAAACCGTCAAATAAGAAGAATATGATGTTCACTATGGTTTTTATAACTGTGAGATAACAAACGAGCATGCAGTCCACCTGATGGTAAGTGGTCACTGTTAAAGATCACAACAAAGGCTTTACTTGGATGACATTAAGCATTTTCTTGGAAAAATCCAGGACCGATTACGAAATGTGCCCTGCAAATATTATAGTTCAACTGTTTTTATAACATTGAGGTAATAGACGACCATGGACGTCTGTAATCAACCTCACACAGGATCACACTTCTTTCTTCGACGGGTCGGGTCGACTACAAATGCGTTGCTAAGTTGGAACCCCTCGGTTAAGTATGTTTCCCTGAACACATCCACCAAACCAGCACTCAGCAGCAAGAACGTAAGCAGAAATAGAAGTGGCGGTGGTGCCGCCAGAGTGGAACCATAAACGGTTCTACGAGTGCCGCCTTTAATGTGTTACAACCAATAGAATGTTATAACATTTTCTACGTGACTGTACCAAATTTATCAAGCGTTTACGATGATGGCACGCTTCAATGGGCTACTCGAATAATTAATTATAAGTGTTTGCTTGATACACGGTATCAAAACATGTAGAATAATTTACTAATATGTTTTAGTATTCAATTCACGTTTCGAGTACCTACTTACTTGTTGTGATTATAAATTTGGAGCTCGCTCTAATGTGGTGTTTAGGTCTAATGCAGTTAAACGGATTCCGTACGAAATAGTTCACGGTATTTTTACGATTTAAAGGGTTTAGTAGGTCTTCATATTGTCGATTTACTTGCATATCACATGTTGGGTATTAAGTATGTAACCCACTTGTATTAGTATTAATAATCACCTATTACCTGTTATAGCCGAATATATATGAACTCGTAAATTTTAAAAATAGATGAATGAACTCCGTTTCATCATAAACAGCCCAGGTAAATGATTATTTTTTTATTATATTTTTTATATAAAATCCACCAAAGTAATAAATATTTTGTGAAAATAGCGTTAGCGTTAGAATATAATAACAGGATTTGTATCCTGTTAATATTATAAAAAGTTCATTCAGCCTTTAACAAGAAGATGAAGTCAAGCCAGATTTATTGTCCGTTTTTCGTAGACTAAGGTCCGAAAACCTAAAAAAATATTTCAAAGTTATCAGGCACGCGTCATCACCGCTTTTTCTATACGCCACTATCGCAGTCACAATAACCTACCGGATTATCAATTGTATGCATAATTCATAAGTCCATCGAATCTTGTAAATTGTATGCGGTGCCGCATCCAAAGGTTATCCGATGGTCCTTTATGCGCTGTCCATCACGCGGGAAATATATTTTCCCTCCTTTGTGTGATACATCATGAATAAATTCTACCGGCTCAGCCATAGTCCTGATAACACTCGCCATTTATAGTGGGGGTCGATACACACTGCAGTGCACTTAACAAATTACCTATTCAATAACAGTTTTGTTTTGTAATTAATATTATTATTAGGACAACCATAAGGGAAAATAAATCTTTTAATGGCAATCAACTGACATTCAATTTCTTCATATTATAAATATCTCTGCTACTAAATACAAAAAATATTTTAAAAAAAGGTGAAATAGGGGAAGTATGGGCACATTCACATAAAGCGTCATAAAAAAGACGCTTTCAATATTTTAAATATTTATATATATTTATAATTTTAGTGGGTTTTTACTACCTTTTGACACTACATCCTTGGCGCGTAATAAATGGTTCTTTCAACATTTCGCGTCCTTGCTCCCTTCTTTTTAAATGTGAACGGCATATCTCTGCATTTAATATTTAATAATATGAATAATAATAAGTAACTGACATAAATCAAAATGTTTCACCATATACGCATGATGAAGGAACAACGGGGGTGCCCAATACTCTCCCTGCATACTTTTTCAACTTAACTTTTCTATAAATTGTTTTTTTAGTTATTATTTTGACTACATGCGAATTTGTACTTTACTAAATATACAATTAGATTAAAATAAAAAATAACACCTTTCGCTGGTTCTTCGTTAATTTAATGAAAAACCACAACGAAATATTAACGGACTTAGGCTAAAATATCAATGTAGAAATTAAATAAAATCTACAACGGAATTGGAATAAAGAGGGAGTGCCCATGTCTCCCTACCGCCCAAACCTCCCTACATAATCTAAAATTTAATGATTATAAATTTAACATAATTTATTTGTAATGTACGTTAAGTATGATAAAAAATAAGAATATCATTATGAAAACAATATGCAAAACCAGTACCTTAGTGTGTGCAGACCCTTTCATTTCCCATATCCCAATATCGAAACGCGGTACTAAAGAATGTATTGTGTTTGTGAAAGAAATGAATTCCGTGGTTTGGTTCCGTTGATTGAATATTGTTTGTCTTGTGAACGTGCAATGTTTGGCGCTACATATATTAATACGTTATGCATGAGTACGGCAACACAACAAACAGGGACAAAAACAACTAAGGTAATACTTACATAGTTTTAGAGGGAAGTTTATTACTTAGAAATTTGACTATAAAGTCGTTGATTAGAACAAAATCTCTACACATATATAATTGGCTGACTCGTAGAATGCACATCACTACTACGTGTTAGATACAGTGTGTTCGTTTTTAAATAGATGTTGAAGTTGTAGAATTTGCATGATTGTACATATAATAAACGTACGTACGTAATATTGATAAATAAAAAATTGGTTCTCAGAAACGTGACTACTTCACTTCATGTTATTGGTATATAAAAGTCCATGGCTTAATATAAATATAGCCTTATCATATACGTAAATGTAGCGTAGCTACTACGTGTAAGTAATAAATCCATTCATATACCTACTTTTGATATAACGCTATACACAATGGTAAGGAAATC
>DWNJ01002012.1:0-11081 GCA_018250275.1 Udranomia eurus
GTATGGTGCAAATACTAAAAAAATAAAGAAACATAGAACAATATCGTAACCATGAAATGCGTATCTCGACGATGATTGGAGATAGAAATGCATTATTGTAAGATCGGTTCAACTTCCATCATAGTTGAACTTCGATGTGGATGTCCATGGACAAATTAAATACTTTCCCTACTTTTGAACAAAAAAATACAATTTGTATTCGTTTGTTTGAAATTTTCGAAAATTATGCGATTATGATATACACATTATACTTTCAATAGCAATCACGAATTCACTTACGCGATAACTCAATCATGTTGTAGTAATTATAATATTGAATAATTATACAGTGTACGCAGAAACTTGCCTATTAAACATATTCAGGATCCAGCATGTTTAGTATGCTATTGATATCAAAGTCTCAATACAAGAACAATGGGCTTTCGTAGTACTTCGTGAAGTCCTAACTTCTAACTACCCACCATTAGCGGATCCTGTTAACGGATCCAAACTTCGCTTTAACTTCGTTTTCACCTCCTTTGATAATAGATAAGTGTGTCGGTTAACTTAAGGGCTTATCAAAAGTACACCTACAAATTTATTAAGTATAGATCTTCCTTGAAAAATGCACGCCCGGACGGGCAAAACAAAATTATTTTAATGTGTGAAAGCGTATATTTATTACACCGACTTTGGAAAAGCGTACATTTTTAGACTAGACTATTTATACGAACCTTTGTCCGTGACCTATTCCATATTATAAATGAGTTGTATATATAGTATAGTAGAGTACAAAATCTTCTGCGGTTCCCATGTAGAAAAAAATCCACCCGATTAGGGGATGAATTTCGGGATTAAAACTACTACCCTATGTCCTTCACTGGGTCTCCTCACTAAATGTCATCTAAACTTTCTCCACACTAAATGTCATCTAAATTTGTTTGTTGTGCGGTGTGAAAAGTGATTTCAATATAACTAGGTTCTTTTTTTATGACTGGGAGGTGCACGCAGTCCACCTGATGGTAAGTGATTACTAACACCCATGAACACCTGTAATCAACCCTAAAACCTGAAATCAGCAGACAGGATCGAAGTTCTTGCTTAGGTCGACTACAAATGCGTTCCTACCCCTGAGGACTAAGTTGGAATGCCTCGGCTAAGTATGTCTCCCTGACTACACCCTTCAAACCACAACACAACAGCAAGAATACTGATGTTATAAGGCAGAAATAGGCGTGCCTCCAGGGTCGAACTATTAAAAAAACTATGCACTTTTCATTCACGTTACTTAGCAACTTAAGTTCTTTGTACGGAAAAATATTGTATAAACTAAAATCCTAACACAAAAATAACGTAGTAAAATAAATAAGGTCAGTAGAATGAGATCTCTATTTAATAAAAAATACGTGTTTTAATTTTTACGCAAAAGTATTCACAGTTGATCTGTGGAAGGTTCTACTTCAAACACTTTAGACTTACTTTATCTATCAAAATACCATCTGGATCCCTTTCATAAAACGCCCGTGCCATACCTGTAATAAAAAAGAAAAATGACTAAATGTAAGATTCAAATCTTTCTTTTATAAAACTGAGGTATCAAACGAGCGAACCACTTGATAGTAAGTGGTCACTGGCGCCCATGGAAATTTGTAATCAATCCAAGACAAGTGCGTTATTACTTCTTAGGTAATCTACACCTAAGTAACACTTCGGTTAAGTATGTTTTCCTTACCACATCCTTCAAACCAAAACACAGTAACAATATTACTGAAATAGGTGAAGCGGTGGTGCCTCCGGAGTCGAACAACGAAATGTTCTACTTTCAAAAATAAGGCACTAGAAAGCTAACGTCTTAAGTAATTACGCACTTAATAACACACGGGAACTTTTCATACAATTTCTACATGATTAAACTTTGCCGAATTTCACACTTGCGAGCTGTAGCTCTCAAACTTTTGCATATAAAGCATCATATTATGCCCTGTTCTGTGCTCGGGATACATCGGTTGTTGAACCGCGAGCGATAAACTAGCCGCGACTTGGAAGTCTTCATGTTATTTACAACCTCTAGGAGACTCCTAAGAGTAGACACGTAAATACTCAGTAGTTCAACACGATTTCATAATATTACAAAACTAGAGTAATGCCGGAATCCCTAGAAGCTATAGTCTAGCACCATATTCCAGTTTCTGAAAACACTGTCAGACGCTCAATCAAACTACACAGACATCTAGAAAAAAATCTACGTATTCCGTTTACGATAGTGAAAAAGATCCTTGAATTTTAAACAAGTGTTTCAATTGTTCTACTTCAAAGAATAAAATCATTTGTCTATGTCCTGAGCACATCAGATGTTTTGGTGGGTTCGAGTCCCACATAACCTTTTCGCCGGCCCAGTGGCGGAAGGGTATCCGCGGGGATTTCCTGACGAAAAAAAAACTCGTTAATCGCTTAATGTTACAGATATAACAACTGTTTGATGGCGTCGAAAATTATGCTTTAATTTTGTGAGAGGTTGTAAAATTCAGATGTTGTGCCCAAAATTATGATAATACTTCATTGAATATAAGATTTAGATCAAAGTTTTTAAGCCACATTTAGGATCAAGAATGATTAAGAAAATTCCAAAAAATAGCGTTTTTTATTTATTAGGATCTCTAACAACAAATTCAATAGTTGAATAAAAATTCGACAAAATATAAACGTTAACAATTAGAAAACTATAACTCTATATCCTTTTAGATATTTATTTATTAATACACATGTTATGTTATGTTATAACACATCTTAAAAATGATACTAGGATATATCTTCCATAGCAAAAGGATGGATCGGTAACATTAAACTTATTGTTAGTATACACTTAAACTTCGTTGCTTAGTATTCAATAAAGTCGCGGAAGTGTGCGCAAGTGTTCCTGTGACTCAGCCCTGCAGTGACTCGGTCACTGTCAGGTTTTTGGTCGGTTGGAGCCCGTATTAACCTTCCGCCGGCCTTGTGGCGGAACGAACCCGTTGTGGTATTTTATGACTTCAAAAAATGTTGGGTCATATCCACAATTGTAAATTAAATCTTTCATTTACTTAAACGTCTTCTGACAGTTAGAAAAAGCGTTGTTTTTTTCTATTCTTGATTTTAAGACTCAATGTATTAGTATATATTCAATTAAATAAATGTTTCCAGAACAAGAAACAACGTTTAAAACTTAACACCATTAGGGTGAAATTTTATAATATAACTAAGACACTTATTAAAGTCGCCATGTTTGTCATTAATTATAAACGGATTCCCTCACGAAATTCAATATCATAGTGGATCCCTCGAACGTAAATTACTATAATTACACCAATTACTCGTCACAAATGAATATTGAAGGATTTCCCGATATCATTAAAGAAAGGCAATTATTAAATTTTAATTTAATTATCCAATTACATCGAGTTCCAGACAAAAGACAAAAACCCATGCGACTGGAAGATAATATTACATTTTGAAAGCACTAAAGTATACAATTCATTTCGTTTTGTTTTCTTTGCTACTTATCGTGGTTTGGGTATTACCTAGATATGTACATTTAAAAGCACGTTATAAATATAAGAACTTTCTACAATATAAGCTCATGTGGATAGATAAAGTATAGTTTAGTTTATAAAATATTGTTTGGAGTTGAAGTTACCTTCTAACATATAGGCACGTTTGGCAGAAAAACATTCTGTGTTCGCGTCATCAACGTTAATAAGACATGTCATACAATTATTAGTGTTGTGTCCATACAAATAAAGTTAAATTTTATTTGTCAGATAAGTGTGGTATAAGACCAATACATCGATTCATGTGTTTTGTATGAGAGTGCAATTATTTCCCGCTAGATGGTCATAGTAGTAGTATTATGCTTTTGTCATTCTGCTGTGAAACCAAATAGACTTACATAAGTACTGTACTGATAGTTATAATAATAGTATACAAATCAAATATGCCTATTTGAAGATATCTATTTATTGTACATACGAGCTAGTGCAATCTAATCGATACCAGTCAGACAGAGAGATATCAAACCAATCGATTGGTTGACAACTAATTGACAGGTCAAAATACAGTTTTAAGTTTTCACTTCCGGTAACAGTATTCATTGCTTTTTATAATTTTTTCTGTGTCTGTCTCTTTTTCTCTCTCTCTCTCCAATAGAAAATTCTATGTAATATATTGAAAAATACGGGCACTATTGGTATTTATATGGAAATCTTCTAGTTCATTAATGTCTTTCTGCTAGAGTAGGTGATCATACTACACCATATTCATCAAATGCAGTAAACATCAATTGAATATTACTCCAGTCTCCAGGAACAATGTTATGTAATTAATTTTTAATACTTGTGCATCTAAAAATAATTACAAAACATACGTCCCATACATCCTGAGTATCAGGATTCCTGAATTCGAATACAATTATTTACCACTAAGCTACGATGATATGGCCAAGTGATAATGGTAGGACGCGCACAATATATGTTGGTAAAACAAACAGAACCACGGGCATAAACTAGTGAACAACTTTTTCCATTAACAAAATTGCTGACGTCATCACGTGTACTCAATAAATCACCAAAAATCACATTTAATCCAGCTGACGGCATTTAAAAGAGAAACGAACGAACAAAAATTATAATAAAAAGTAAAATCAAAAGGCTTTTGAAAACATCAATCAAAAGTCAATTAGTCAGATACAATTATAACGATTGGTAGCGATTTTCACGTTTTCAAATAGAAATGGAAAAACATCAGGGAGAAAATGTAGCTCGCTTGCAACAAGAATGGTATTTTTTGAGGTATAACATTGAGGTAGCAGCACGAGCATGCAGTCCGTCCACCTGACGGTAGGTGGTCACTGCCGCCTGTACATGGACATCTGTAAATCTAAAACGGGACAGAAGTTCTTTCTTAGGACGACCACAATTGCCTTGTTCCGACTGAGACCTAAGTTGGAAAGCCTCAGATCACAGAATCCTCAAATCAAACCACAGGAACAAGAACACTGCTATTATATGAAAGGGGTATAAAATATAGTTCGTTTGCAACAAAATTGGTATTTTTTATAACATTGAGTTAGCAAACGAGCATGCAGTCCGTCCACCTGGCGGTAAGTTGGCCTCAGACCTCCTCAGAAGCCACAGATCAACAATCCTCAAATAAGACCACAGGAGCAAGAACACTGCAATTATACGAAAGGGATAGGTGTAGCGGTGGAGCTACTCGAGACCACGACATTTACAACATAAGCCTATCACAAAACGAACAGTTATAGGACAGCGTTTTTCAAAGTTTTGGCGATATTATAAAAATAAACTATTGAGTACTACTTTAAAACCCTATATTTTACTTTTTATTTCGATATACACACATCCACACAAGCTTTTGACGTAGGTATAACATTAATTAACGCATTGACCCTCGTTACAAGTCCGAACCGAAATCAGAACCAAAAACAAAAAGAAGTCATAAAATATGTAACACCAAAACCACAGTCAAATTAAGTCCTTTACTCTGCCTTGCTCCCGGTAATTTTTCTCAAAAGTTCCAAAGTAACCCTCCACTGCGCGACAAGTTTAATCTAAAGTTCCGGGGCCGGATAGGCCCGCGGTCGACTTCTAACGATTATAACTTCCAAGTGTTATTTTTAATGAGTTTTTGCGATTTAAATATTAATACCCTAGATTTCAAAGTGACGCTATGACGCATACATAATTGAGTGCCTATTATGTTTTATCGGGTCAGAGCTTTCGGGTATACGATTGCTACTTTTAAACTTAATTTGTGCTTCCTCAGTCCACAGCGGAGTCATTTTTGGCAAAAATAATATGTCGTTTATGGACTGAACTTCGGTCATAATTGTCTATGGACTTGGAGATATTAGAAATTGACTCTTAAAGCGTAATTGGAATTATGTTATACAAAGGGCGAAAGTTTAAGAAAATGTTGATCATGTAATTGTAATGTAAGAACTTATAAAGTTTCAAGTAATAAAGGATCGCCATTCTAGATCGGCCCCGATGCAATACAGGTTATAAACGCTTTCATCTTAGTTTTCCTTTTATTTATGGTTCGATCTTGAATGTCTGTATGCTTAAGTTTCCATGTTAGAAAGCTATTTACATTATGTTGTTTATAATGTCTAGATATCAAAAGAATAGGAACATAAATTCAAGGGTACATTAAATTATCAATCGGACCTAGATATCAACCCCAGACAGGATTAAAATGTTAAGCCAATTGTTGCTACCAATAAGAACTAACTTAAAACGCCTCGTAAGTTTATCTTCAAACCACAACACAGCAGTCTAAACATTGATTTGAGGCAGAATAAGTGGTCCAAGGTGAAACAGTAAATAGCTGGCAAAAATGGTTCAACGAAACTTATCATAAACCTCTATAAATTAAAAGCTTTCGTTATATATTACAAGCAATATAGAAACTAAGCATCCAAGAACGTTGAGCAAACAAACTTAAAGACGTATTAAACCTCTCCCGAACATAACTTTTTATGAGCGCGAAAATTAAAATATTCCAAGCATAATGCGAGATCTTACACCTAATGTAACATACGGCAGATGGTTAACGCATCTGACGGCAAACTTATTAAATCCAAACATATCACCCCTATTGCTTTAGACATACGGTATAAACTTGACTGGCATGATGCCACTGACTACGTGTTTCGCACCTCCAAGTACAGTTTTATGGAAACACTAACAGCCGCTTTATTTCAAAGGCGATAGAGACGAATCTCAAACACATTTAGAGCGCTTAAAATTGGCACACCCTTCAATAGCAGGGTCAAAACACGTCCATCCAGGGATATTGCATTCAAACGAAATCCCATCTCAAGTGTAGGATATTAATAATAAATGAATATGTAAAGCAACGCAGATGTTTTACGACGTGGGGATTAGCGAAATGTATTTTCAAGTGTCAATTTCGACCCGCCGCCGATTGAAGGGTTAGGCCATCTGCCTACGATAAAACGTGTCAAAAGGGTTTTTATAGCAGGGATTTGTATTTTATCAATGGTTTAAAACATGCTTGAATAGAAACATCTTTATACAAATAAAATATTTGAATACAACTGATATAACATTATAATGATGATCACAATTGCTTCGTACATTTGAATTTTTGTGTAATTAGAATTGAATCTTTTCGCTAGAAATTTCAGCCTTGGACACACGGAGTACAAAATATTTAATAACAAAGTTTACGCGATTAGATTACGGGAAAAGTATGCTATATATATTGTGACGTGTGTTGCCTGTTATTTTAAAAGAAAGCCGATATAAATTAATAAAAGTATTAAACCAATGTAGAATTAATTCCTACAATTACAAAACCATATTTCAAATTATCTACTTCGCTTTGCAGCAAACAGTAGAGATAGTAGTAGAAAAAAAAGCTTTCTTATCTGTAACCAGTGCAAAAGATTTACTCACAAAAGTTATTAAAGCACGAATAAAGTTGCTCTCCTAGGGCACCGTCGCATTGACAGCGAATAACGATAGCGAGTAGCGAATAACGATAGATAAATATCATTATTACTTCGACTACAATAGGTAATCATCATTTCGACTACAATACATAGTAATTACTTTGATAATAAATCATTTTATTTATTCACAACATAATTATACAATTGTATAAATATAACTCGATCTTTAGTTATTAGACAATCAAAAAATCGTTGTGTGTAGCTTAACCAGGCCCTATATGTAAATACTTAGTCTTAGATATACTAGTAATCTTAGATATGTGATAAATTTGTCATCATTGTCATGTCAGTATTTTACTAGTCAATAATAACAAACCCTTGCTTTTGATAGAGGTAATTGCGGAAAAAAAGGTCAACTTGGATTTACGATGATACAGAATATATTCAAATGTAATCAATCTATCAACAGGAAGTGGGTCAGACTTCAATTACTAGATTTGACCCAAAGAAACAAATAACCAGGGCAAGCTGAATAAAGAACTTATGAACTTTTTTGTCAGATGTATAAAGTACACGTGAAATTAGTGAACTTTCGTTTAAGACCAACTAAGAGGTCATGTATATCGCTCAACGTAGTTAGTATGCGATGGAACGAGTCCCTCACCAGCATAACAGAGCTAAAGAACTACCAACTTCAAGAATCTTTGAAAAGTGAAATAAAAGCGAGAATCTTGCAACCGCAGTTCCCTACAATGGCCTTAAACATTCAAGTGTAACGATAAACGGGAACTAAGAGATTGCCGACAAACAAAAACCTGGGAGGCATGTGCTGGCAGTTAAATCACCACTTCTATCTGCTGCTAACTGGGGAGATAGTGGGAATGGATTCGGAGACAGGGGACAGCGATTAGCGATCGTTCTGAATTGTGAGCAGTCTCTTGAGCAAGTATTATTTAGGTTCATTCGTTTTATCATATTGAACAGAATTCGGTAATATTTTAGGAATTTTCGGTTTTCGGATTCATTTCATCAGAATTCATGTTTCAATTACAATACATTTAAAAAATCTATACATCTTAATTAACTATCGTTTGCCTCGTTGGAAATTTCTATCCAGGAGTTAACAAAGATTGCTTCAATTGCCGACAAAATGTTCAACTTCGTCAGAGTCATAAGGATATGCAAAGATAACTTTCCTTTGATGATTGGAGTGGCACTGCGATATAACTCCAACATGTGAAAAAAGAAATCCCAGTCCTTATTTCTAAAGGAACCCGAGTTGTAGTCACACAGTAACCGGGTGGTCGATAATCATAGTCCTAAACATTCAGAAAGACTTGTATGTTTCCACTGTGATTAAGCTTAAGTGTAGCATGATATTATATGGTAACTTAATGATTTACCTGGCACGATCTGCATCTTTAGACCTGAGATAAGAAATAATTCGCGACTGCTTGATTTCGGTAATTCGATCGTGTCCTATTTCTTATCTAATTATTAATAATTTTAAACTCAAACTGCTCAAACTTGGGCCACACCCCATCTGTCGCTAAACTTCCATCCAAATCGAATTTACTGCGCTCCATGCGCTTTTCTTTTACATGTTCCTATAAAACTACATGATATGTACACACTGTTCTTTCACTTCTGTTCTTTCTCTCTTTACTTTTAAAATCCGCTTTGGACTTGAGCAAGTGAATTTGTTGAAAGAACTTGGTGGAATTAGAACTTCAAGAGTTTTAACACCACATTTTATACGAAACAGAATGTTAGAGTAAAAAGAATGCCATTGCTGAAAGTCATTAACCGACAGAATTGTTTTGTGATACTTGCCAAGGATTTCAGTCGTAAAAATTCAGGATTGATTCCAAAATTAAAAGCAATTCAAGTGAAATCAAAAGTGTCTTCCTCTCTTTTTCACTAATAATTTAACCTAACTTCACATTGCACTGCAGTCAATTATGGAAGAATTAGATATTAAGAAAGGCATTTTTAAAATTCACCTTAACTAAATCCATCGAAATCCGGCGTTAGTTTTAATCGACTTATTTGAAACAAACGCTATGACTAACACAGAAAAGGAGAAAATAAAAATTAGATCAGGATTCGAGGGAACGAAGTTATCAAAGTGGAAGATGGTCGAATTGGGTGGGAAACCCAGAATAGCGCACGTAACGCAATATTCGTAAGGAAGTCAACCAGAAAATATCACATCGACATCGGGCCGTACCATGACTAATGCGAAATGAAATGACAGAAAAAAAGAAAAAAGGAAAAGCCGAATACGAGAGCGTACCCATAAACAATGTTTGCGAAACTTGGACAATCAATCGGCAATTTGCGCGAGAATTTCCATCCTTGGCTTTCCAACTATTTGTCTTCAAAAACAAGTTTGACGGAACGAGAGAATGATAGATCCAGTAATGTTACCCTGGAGTGAATGTCAGTTTGATTGTATTTGTGGAGAAAAGGAAAGGACAGGACAATGTCCCATGAATGGACGGAACTGCTTCGAAGTGGGTCAAAAGTGTAGTTAAGGATGGACCCGCATTTTATGCTTTCGTGGGAGGAATGTAGCGAACAAAACGTCGGGTGGACTGGTGGCTATGTTTTTTCTTGAGATAAATTTCGTGTAGGTCCGAGAAATATTTTCATATCACCGATAGATCGCCGTCGTTGGTACGGTCGTATGAATATTTCGGGGCCCGATAGAAAATCATTTTTATGGGCAAGAGAAGCTGAAATTCATACTTTTAGCGCTCGGATTTGGGCTAAAATTATTCTGAATAAATATCAGGCCAAATCGTTCTTCTAAGTCAAGTTGTGATACGACAATGATAGATAGATTACAATAACATCTAAATCATTTTGGTACACTTCAGAAAATAGACTTGGAAGTAAGATCAAAGTACTCTGAACATAGATTTCACCATTACCGATTATAAAAAAAAATAACTCGTGAAACTCGTGATTCGTAAGTAAATGTTACAGTATTTTTCCCTTACGATAGATGTCTCATTCAATAATAAATCGAACCAAAAATGATTTTGAAAAATTAGAAAACCAAAAAGAAGAGGCATGGCATTAAACGCGGAACCGAAAGGTAGGCCACATCCACTACTCTCTCAATAATCACTTTACTCACTAATTGACTCTTCCTCGACCGTTGAACAAAACATAAACCAATTTCTATCAAGTTCAAAGCTAACCAATTATCACGTAACTTTGACTACGGCGTACAGGAGAAATCAATTTTCGCTCCAAAACACAAGAGACCGCTGCCGTCGTTAACTGAAACTCCTTTGAAGTTCTAATAAACCAAACTGAACTTCCGGTCTGCGATAACCAATTAAATTAACCATTTTTGACTTTCAAGTGGTTTGTCTCACTACCTACAGTTTGTCGACTAAAACTTATAGTTTAACGAGAAACTATAACCCAAAATTGGCGTATAGGAATCACTAAACAAGAATTGAACCCTCTTGAGAAACTCTGGGATAAAAACTATAATATCCTTTCTTGGGTTCCAAAGTCAGTCGATTCAGCAGTTTAAGCCTGGAAATATAACCGGCAGACAGACAACACAAGAAAGCTTTCCTTCAAAGCAGGCAAAGAATTGGCGACT